>CAAAJI010000063.1:90289-105347 GCA_900642245.1 Fragilaria radians | reverse complement strand
AATTCTACTATTTTTTACTATGTACTAACGATAACTTTGGACGTCTCCAGTATCGGTACATACGCACATCTGTTAGCCTTAGTACTTTGTTATAGTATTATTAGGCTGTATTGCTTGCAACCAATAGTGTTAGGTATTTTCTTATTGAATTTAACTCAAGGTATGTCACAGTGTACCATAATGTACACTTCTTGACAAAAGAAATAGGTTCATTGTGCATGAATATGATACACTCTTTGATAAACCCCTAACCCCTAATACGACGCACTACAAATTTTCCTGTACCAAGTTGACTGTCATGAAGCAAAAGTCTGGAAAGATTTTTCAATCTTAAGAACTCAACTTGGATACGCTCCAGTATCTTCTTTGCGAACAAAGACAGCAATAAAATGAAAAAACGCCAACACTTAGATTTAAACCTTAGACATTTATCAGATCTGTGCATAAAGGTTTTCATGAACTGTCCAGTTTACAGTTGAGAAAATGAAACGGAAGTCCTGTAAGTTAAAATCTCATTAGAAACTCACCTGTTTTGCTATCATTCAACCAATTGAGCATTTTGAAATCGGAAGGATCTCAAGGTAAATGATTTAAAGCTCTCCTGTTTGTCTTGAGTATGTCATAATTTTTTAACTCAGAATTATTGCTGAGTCCCTGAATAAACAATTAAATGTCAGTCAAAGTTCTTCCTCATGTCTATTCACCGTGGCATATATACATAAAGAAGTCCTGTAAAATAGCATGAGAATGTCGTGTTACACTTATTGTATAATGAATTAATGTAATCTGATTCCTACAAGGAAATTTCTTGAAGGACTTCTAAACTGTACACACAATAGGATTCCACATAAACTTGCATGAGGAAATTTATTAAGAGTCAACATGCTTCATACGGCATAGAATATCCTGAATTGTCTTATCAACAATTTCTAATGCCAACATGGAAGACAGTGTTGCTTCTAAAAAAAGATGATGAGTGGTTGTTTCATTACTTTCCCCCTTTTTCTATGATGACAACATGTGTGGTACTACTTGACACTGCCATTCACTTGATACCCACTCGCCGTAATGATTACAGATTTATCACACACAAATGTTCATAATACCTGATCTAACATTGAACAAAGATTTTTCTTGCATGATAAATCTTTCAATACATCTATGAAAATTGAGTCATTGACTGTTATTCAATTATTCTGGAAAAACTTCAAATGTTGCTATTTGTTGTTAACAGATTGCTTAAATATCGACTTATCAAAGAGTTTTTGTCAGTGCACAGAATTGGTGCAAACGTTGCTGCTGAGTTTTGGTGCCAACAACAACCAAATATTCATCTGACTAATGAAATATAGTTTGCTCTTATTCCACATTTGTTAAAAAAGAAAAATGTGCATGTCTTTTTTAAATATGATCTTAGCCATTCTTCATGGAAATGAAAAACAATTCGTCCAAGTTTTGTATCCCTATTGAAATTGATGGATCTCTCGGGTGATGTTTTGACAGCCTCTGAAATTGCGTGTAATTTATGTGACAGATTTTGAAATTGCCACTGTGGCATGTCGTGTTGGTCTGTAATTGGCACTGCTGTGGTAAGTAAGTAAATCCTTATCACTCATAGAATGCTATCTTGCTTTGGGATGGAATAAGAAATTGGTTCCTTGCAGAGGGAAAAGCAAGGAGAAATAATGGACAAAACGGTTCGCAACAACCTTATTTGACTATTTCTTTCTCATGAATGTGTTTTCATGGAACAAAAAGTCGTTAGGTATTGTACATGTCTTGACAGGTCCTGATCATTTGAGTGCCTTGGCAACACTTTCGGCGACGGAAAAATCCCTTCGGCAAACGTTTTTCCTTGGGACTTCAATGGGGTGTCAGTCATTCAACGGGATTGATGGTGGTAGGAATAATCTTGCTATGCCTTCAATCTGCAACTGCAATCAAGAATGATAAAAAGGAAGCATATGTTGTCATGTCTACACCTCAGATATCCACAGTGTTGGAAAGTTTCGTTGGTGTCTTTATGATTGGACTTGGAATTCACGGTATTCATCTATCGCACAAAAAGCTGGCTGCAAGCGAGAATCTTCACCTCAATAAGCATCAGCAACAGTATGAGCAATGTGCAGGTACAGAATATAATGACAATGAATTTCTTTCCAGTGACTTCAGCCCATTACACCATGTGGTCACAACATTTGAACAAGGTGCCACCGCTGGAAGTAGAGTCCACGCTTGTGATTATGGAGCAACTGCTTCATTGAAACCTCCATTAGTCATTTCCAAGTATCATACACATAGGATACCAATCAAACTCATTACTTCAGGTAAAAATGATGAATTTATCATTTCAGTTCAGCACCCAGGTGAACAGAATGCACTAGAAAATTCCTTGAGTCTACCACTATCCATGTCACATATTCAATGTCCACTCTGTGGATCATATTCTACAACATCTCTTTTGGCTCTCCTTGCAGGCATATTTCATGGTGTTGCAGGTGTGGGAGGTATTTTAGGAGTTTTACCTGCAGTGCAAATGAAAAATCCGTTGTTGAAGACACTTTACCTCATTACGTTTTGCATTTTCAGTACATTCACCATGGGATGCTTTGCTATGTAAAATGGGCGTATCTTTGGACAATGCCAAGGGTTTTGGGAATTTCGCATGGAATGCTTCTCAGCCTGTCTAAGTGTATTTGTGGGAATATTGTGGTTAACACTGTTATGCCTAGGAAAGATGGAAGATGTCTTTGGTGATTAAGGCTGTTTGGCAACAAATCCAGTCATCTGAATTAGCTTAATATGATGGAATTAATAGCATAATCCTGTTGCCAATTTACTCTCTAAGTATTGTATTATATGGTCAAGAACATAAAATAGTATTTCAACAACTGACTTATTGCATATATAGATTCATAGTATCTTGAACAATGCACCTCAGTCAATCCAGAAGGCAGTATTTTGGTCCTTAGATGCATGTATACATCTTCCAATTCTATTCATCCATCAAATGCCTCCTGGCCAAAAACAATGACATGCATAATGCAGCTCAAAATATTGGACTTGTGGCTTTCTATTGTAATAAATGCCTAAAATTATTGGGAATTCAAGCAAGGCATAATCCTGAGTAAATGGATGCAGAAACAACGGATGCATTTTCTTGCTTCCAATTACTAATGGTATGATCTGTAAAACCAAGTTGGCTAAGGAAGAAGTGTAATGCAGCGCCTACAGTGTTGAAATGCTTCAAACAAACACAAGAGAGCAAGGATGAATTGGAATGCAAGGTCTATAAGTTCCTTCAATTTCAATACAGAAAGCGCATGGAAAGCCCATGAAGAATGTATCAACAGCACTTTTGCAGGCAGATTTTCCAAGGAAAGAATTTTCATTGAGAACCATATCTTTGTCAAGTAATGGCCTACCTTAAGTCTAATTATCTCATCAATTTGTGCCCTCCTTCAGCACAAAGATAGGATTAAAAATGGAACAATTCTAAGGTGAATACTTGCCTATGACACCAAACTAATTTGTTATCTTGATTCGTATCTAAAAGGTTTGACAAAGCACTTGTAACAGCTCTGTGCTCTCCTTCTCAAGTTTAAAATGTGTTTCAAATCCAATTCTTTGGGCATTGACAACTATTTGAAATACCCCTTGCTTCAGCAATTGATTGCGAGCGTCAAGCGACAAACGACAAATAAGAGTCAAGCATCGCACTGCTTCACAAGCATGGTGCGGTTGTGAATCTCCTTGACCAACATACTCCATCAGAGTTCTCAAAAGGTCCGCATCTGTACAATCCATTGCTGCCTGTAACATCATTGGAGATACATGATGAACCAGAAGTACTATACTGTTCAGTTCTCGTCATGTCATTTTGATTCGATGTCAAAATGAAAATGACTTCCAAGCAATTAGCTAGAATGGTCATCCATACATTATCGATTGCATAATGGCTTCTTGATACTCCGGTGGCTTGTTCATATTCTGATCCTGATTATCAAAATAGTACTCCTCGTCATCACTATCATCATCAAAGCCTATTTCAGCCAGGATTTTGTCTTCGTCTGGCATACATTGCTTCTGAATAATATGGAAAATTGTGTCGTGAATGTTTCCATACCTATTTCCATCTTCTCGAAAAAGAATACAACGACAAATATGATGTGCCATACTCATAGTTGTCTTTTTCACCCAGAGAGAATGTAAAGACTTTCCAGCCCGAGGATCCTACTGTCGAGACTGCCATCATTCAATAGCATCAGCACATGATCAACAGGGATGAGCAAAATATTGATCTTCTCAGATTCATTTCCATGGTTGATCTCCATAAAAGTATCAATCTCACTCTGCTTGAAATAGTTTGAGTCAATATAGGAAGTATCATTAATGTATTGATGTGAGTCGAAATCTCCTGACGACGCATCAAGAATGTGTTTTGCATATTTGTGGAAAGTATCAGAGTCTCCTCTACGTCTTTGTATTTCGATGCATATTTTTCGACCGAAATCGACACTCCAAAGACATACATACATTTCCACCCTTTCTGGACTCAATAGAGCTGCCCCTGCATTCTTGTTGTCATATTTGACCCAAAGGCTAAGAACACGAAAACAATCAGACAGATTTTTCATGATGACATTTGGTTCGTGGAAATCAGAGTCAAGAAAACGACTGGAAAGCTCCAAAAAATACATTGACGGAATGGAGCGAATATTTTTTGAATTTTCCCACCCAATGATATCTATATTTTTTTTCACATCATAATTCGATTGATTTGTGGAATGTTTTGAGACTATGTTGTTCACCAACTGATTTGGATTGCAATAGTTTGGCATGAGAAGAAGTCTCGGTGTCTGACTGAAGTATCAAAAGATTGGTATTGTTAATGTATTATTTCTAGATAAGGATAAATATCTTCGCTTGAAACAAATGTTATTCGGAAAGATGTTTCATTGGATTCGCTCCTTTCAGTCATGCCCCACGTTTTTCATACATGGAACGTGAATGTAGTTACAGTAGACAGGTTTTAATAAATCAGTTGATAAAAGCATCGATTTCTTTACGTTACAAATTTACTTTTTCGATTTTGAAAAAGGTAAGCAAAACGATGCGAAAGGAATGTTTAGTAAAGGAAAATACCTTTTTCCATTTTCAAGATGCAATTTGGTATTCTAGTCTAGACCTTAATTCTAGTTTCATGCAATTAAATATACATGCAATAGCCTATATTGCTGCACAAGAAGTAAATTAATTCCTAACTAGCAATGACATTCTTCGTAAACTGCATACAAGCTCACTAATGATTGCAAAATGCCTTGCAGGCTTTTCCCTCGGACGTTTGGTAAAATCAAAACCAAAACAACCCAGATTTCAACGGATTAAAATGATGTATTATCAATACATACTTTTGCAACTAATGGTGTCTTAGGGACATCCAGATACCCTTTCTTCTCAAATATCTTTTTTCAAGAAATTCAGAGGGGTAAGAATGCATACAATTTATTCATTTCTTTAAATTCGCAATATCCTCCCAAAGTATGTCCTATCCAAAGAGTATGAAATCTTATAAAAGTAAGGTTAGGCTTCCTTGAACTTAACATTTTCAAACTTTGGTCTCAATTTTAAGTAGTTTCAGATGTTACTGAATTTGAGCCTATCCAGGAAAATCATTGGCAATTCAAGTTTCGTATTCATGTACTGAACATGGAAAGTTTTTCACATATTTCCTTTTTCGTTATTCGAAAGAGGTATCTTTTTTCTAACTTACTGGAATCAGGGAAAAAAATTAAGCACCGATATCTTAAAGGTCATTGATAGAAATAGCTTTTCAGGTCATTCTTGGTTAAATATTCAATGAGCCTGTGAAAGCTGCTAATTGATTGGTGAAAGTTGCAAGACTGAATTGACTGCATGTGTATTGTATTCTATACATCATTATATTGCTTGATCAATGTGTATTATCCCTTTCTTACATCTTCTTACCAAGCCAAGACCCAGGAAAAAACGAAGAAGTATATACTAATGAAAGAAAAAAATTGACAAAAAGAATCATCTAAATTTAATTAATATGATAGAATTGATAGCAAATTCCTTTTGCCAATCTACTTAAAACACTAATTAAAAGGTTTGTATTGTATGGTCAAGAACATAAAATAGTATTTCAACAACTGACTTATTGCATATATAGATTCATAGTATCTTGAATAATGCACCTCAGTCAATCCAGAAGGCAGTATTTTGGTCCTTAGATGCATGCATACATCTTCCAATTCTATTCATCCATCAAATGCCTCCTGGCAAAAACAATGACATGCATAATGCAGCTCAAAATATTGGACTTGTGGCTTTCTATTGTAATAAATGCCTAAAATTATTGGGAATTCAAGCAAGGCATAATCCTGAGTAAATGGATGCAGAAACAACGGATGCATTTTCTTGCTTCCAATTACTAATGGTATGATCTGTAAAACCAAGTTGGCTAAGGAAGAAGTGTAATGCAGCGCCTACAGTGTTGAAATGCTTCAAACAAACACAAGAGAGCAAGGATGAATTGGAATGCAAGGTCTATAAGTTCCTTCAATTTCAATACAGAAAGCGCATGGAAAGCCCATGAAGAATGTATCAACAGCACTTTTGCAGGCAGATTTTCCAAGGAAAGAATTTTCATTGAGAACCATATCTTTGTCAAGTAATGGCCTACCTTAAGTCTAATTATCTCATCAATTTGTGCCCTCCTTCAGCACAAAGATAGGATTAAAAATGGAACAATTCTAAGGTGAATACTTGCCTATGACACCAAACTAATTTGTTATCTTGATTCGTATCTAAAAGGTTTGACAAAGCACTTGTAACAGCTCTGTGCTCTCCTTCTCAAGTTTAAAATGTGTTTCAAATCCAATTCTTTGGGCATTGACAACTATTTGAAATACCCCTTGCTTCAGCAATTGATTGCGAGCGTCAAGCGACAAACGACAAATAAGAGTCAAGCATCGCACTGCTTCACAAGCATGGTGCGGTTGTGAATCTCCTTGACCAACATACTCCATCAGAGTTCTCAAAAGGTCCGCATCTGTACAATCCATTGCTGCCTGTAACATCATTGGAGATACATGATGAACCAGAAGTACTATACTGTTCAGTTCTCGTCATGTCATTTTGATTCGATGTCAAAATGAAAATGACTTCCAAGCAATTAGCTAGAATGGTCATCCATACATTATCGATTGCATAATGGCTTCTTGATACTCCGGTGGCTTGTTCATATTCTGATCCTGATTATCAAAATAGTACTCCTCGTCATCACTATCATCATCAAAGCCTATTTCAGCCAGGATTTTGTCTTCGTCTGGCATACATTGCTTCTGAATAATATGGAAAATTGTGTCGTGAATGTTTCCATACCTATTTCCATCTTCTCGAAAAAGAATACAACGACAAATATGATGTGCCATACTCATAGTTGTCTTTTTCACCCAGAGAGAATGTAAAGACTTTCCAGCCCGAGGATCCTACTGTCGAGACTGCCATCATTCAATAGCATCAGCACATGATCAACAGGGATGAGCAAAATATTGATCTTCTCAGATTCATTTCCATGGTTGATCTCCATAAAAGTATCAATCTCACTCTGCTTGAAATAGTTTGAGTCAATATAGGAAGTATCATTAATGTATTGATGTGAGTCGAAATCTCCTGACGACGCATCAAGAATGTGTTTTGCATATTTGTGGAAAGTATCAGAGTCTCCTCTACGTCTTTGTATTTCGATGCATATTTTTCGACCGAAATCGACACTCCAAAGACATACATACATTTCCACCCTTTCTGGACTCAATAGAGCTGCCCCTGCATTCTTGTTGTCATATTTGACCCAAAGGCTAAGAACACGAAAACAATCAGACAGATTTTTCATGATGACATTTGGTTCGTGGAAATCAGAGTCAAGAAAACGACTGGAAAGCTCCAAAAAATACATTGACGGAATGGAGCTGATAGTTGTTGAATTGTTCCAATCCCGTCTTACCAATTTTTCAGGCAATTCATTCTTCGATTGAGTTGAGGATTGCGTCGATACCGTGTTCTGTACTTGCTGCTCCTTGACCCAAGCTGTTGGCTTCAATAGGATGCTGGGTGCCGAACTGTAATGTGCAAAGAAAGGTAATTAATCATGAGGAATGGGCAGAATTACACAAATGAAGAATGAATTGGCTATTTAAATATCTTACAGGAAGCTCGGATCATTCTGATTGATCGGATTGATGCTTCTTGAAGTCAGAGAGGAAGAACTTTGCCTTATACGATCTGAGTTATCTTGATGCATGGTGCGAATATTTTTCGAATTTTCCCAACCCGTTTGCCTCAAGTCATTTAGATTTGATTTAGCGTGCGATCTTGTTATCTCGGTATGTGATGAATCGTGCTTCATTGGAGAGGCGGAACTGTTTGAAACGGGATAGTCGCAAAATTAGCATTCAATTTAGGAAGAATCATAATGATTATGTAAGCAATCATTGTAGGGATGGTTTTATTCGTCGAAATCAATAAGCTTCAATTGACATTTTCTGGTATAATGGAATTGTCTCTGTACTCATGTCACTGAGCAAACCAACTTACAGGAAATTCGGATTATCTAAAGTAATTTTATGAACAGCTCTTGAAAATAGAGATGGAGAAAATTGTTGACTTTCCTCACCTTGATTTTTTTCCATTTTTATTTTTTGTAGTGGAGTGAGGGCGTTCAACCATTTTGTCACGAATGACACAAAATTGATCTTGATCCCGCTTCTTTTTTACTTTAGCGATACGAAACACGAACTGGCACTAGTGACTAAAACAAAAACTTTGTGTAGCGATTCGAAACATGTACAAACTGTCAATTTGCTCTTGATACCGCGATAAGTTTCCTTGCTTTGAAACAAGGCAGCAGACAATGATGGAATATAGAATGCTTACAATGATAAACAATTTCAAGACAGGAATTTACCGTTTGCAGAAGTGGATTACAGCAATGAAGAAGAGGATACCAAATACAAAGAAATGAAGTTGAAGAGGTTGAAAACCTATGTATGATGAGTTTAATCCCAACAAACTAGAAGAATAGATTGAAAAAATTCAAAGTTAATCAATATGAAAGGACTCAGAAAGATTTTTGAAAGAGAATATGGAAGTAGCATTCCTTAGCAATAAAGCAAGGAATCATCCATTCTCAGCAAAGAATTAAAGAGCACAGATGATGAAGCGGAAGCTGAATATAGTGTTCCAAGAACAAGGACAAGAAGAATTTCCAAGCCTCCTAGGAATATTCAAATGAAGTGGAGAAAGTTATTGCACAAAATATCATGGAATACAGCTAAAATTGAAGCAGATAAAGGAATGAATGTTATATCAACATACATACCCCATGCATTCGATTAGGCTGATATAGTCAGCAATAACGGCAAAAGCGTGATCTTGAAGGTCAAGGGACAGCAAGCAAATATTCTCATATATTTGGAAACGGAAAGATCCGCAGATAATGTGGTCCAAAAACAAAATGTGAATTTCTTATTTGCTGGAGGCATTCCATGGTGACTTTTAGAAACGGTTAAAAAGTAAATATAGAAATAGCGAGCTGGGTAATGTTACGGCTATGAGTAGAAAGAAGCATCAAAATCTTGGAAAGATGTTGGATTATGCAACTCCAAAGATAAATGTGTCAAGAGAGTGATGGAAGAATTTCTGGAAGATTTGAACTGAACAAGACAGCGCGTTCCTGGATCAAGATTTTGTTCAAATCAGAAAAAAAGAGTAGCTAACTAAATAGGAATTATCTCATAAGTTTGTCGCAAAAGGATTATTTGCCATTACCAGAGCAAGACCTGACATGTTACCAACAATTACTTACCTATGTACAAGGGTAAAAGGTCCTACTCAACAGGATTCGTTAAAATTGAAAGGTTGTGGAATTTGAACGATACCTGATGATACACTCAAGATCCAAGCAAATGGCTACAAAAGAATTACAAGGCATCTAGATGCATCATTTCGTGTACATAAAGGTATCAAGAGTCACATAGGAGCGGTATTGACATAAGAAGACAGTTCAACCGAAGCAAAATTCATATTAATTAATGAAATTTATCAAAAATTGTATGTGCAAAGTTGTGCATGGAGTGTGGCGCATAAGGATGATAAACAATTGAAAATGTGGTGTCAGAGATAATATGATTACCATGAAATTTGGAAAACAATGGTGAGACAAGTTCAGAAAAATTGTCCGACATTTTGAGATACAATATCTTTATTTGACAAACTTGACTAAAAGGAAACTGGTAATGATTAAGCCATATTCAACCAACTCAGTTATTGCAGACTACATGGCAAAGCCATTGACAGGAGGAAAGTTCAGTAAAGAGATTATGAATTTAGGTTGAGTTGGATATTTCATGAGACAGTAAAGCGAAAGACTATATTGCATGAGAGTAAATGCATTTCGAAGGAATAACCTTTAACCGGAGTCTAAGAAGCAGTAGTAAAACAGCATTAATAGCCTTGTTATTGCAATTATTTGAACATACCTTGACCATACTCTAAGGTTTATCAAGTGTGCATTGATGTAGAATCATTGACATCAGGTGTTCACTCAACTGCAATTGTTGAGATTGTGAAAGGCTGTGAACAAACCAAATTCAAATAATTCATTGTATAACAATAGAAATGTCACACTAACAATGAGAAGTAACAACAATCTGAAAATACTGCATTTGGTTGCTTAGATGCAGTGAGTTCATGAATCAAGCATATGTTGATGTTGAATCACTCACATCAGGTGTTCATTCAACTGTTATTGTTGAGATTGTGAAATGCTGTGAACGAACAAAATTCAGATAATTCATTGAATATCAATAGATTTGTCACACTTACAATGATAAGTGACAAAGATTTTTACTTGACAATTCTGCATTTGGTTGCCTGGATGCAGTGAGTTCATGAATTACCCATAATATAATTGAATTCAGATTCCAGCATCACCATATACAAGCCACATTCTCACGCTTTAGTCACCTGCTCAATTGTGCAACCACATTGCATGATCAAGAAGGATTTACAGGCAGGTTACAAGCTATTCAAGTCGAATAAATGTTTCTACATCACGGTATATGGAATTTGATTATGAAGTAACAGAAAGAAGAATTCAATAAAACTAGTGATATAAAACTTGAAGGAGCTCCGTGCTCTCTTTTTCAAGCTTGGAATGTGAGGCTAATCCAATGCCTTGGGCGCGCAGGATGATGTCAAATGCATTGTTTTTCATTACAAGTTCTTGAGTTTCCTGTGACAAACGACATAAAAGTTTCAGACATGTCGCTGCCTTGCTAGCATTGTGAGGTTGAGAATTGGCATCCCCCAGAACTTGCAACAAGGTGCCTAAAAGATTGATATGGGTGCAACTATTTGCGGCCTGCAAAACTTTTGCAACACAAAGTGAACCAGATGATTCATGATCAATCATGCTTACAATCTGACCTCGACATGATTCGGCAATTGACATTGCTTCTAAACAATTTGCTAAAATAGTAAATCCGAGCATTATCAAACATCGCATGGCTTCTTGATATTCAGATGGTCTGTCAGAATTATAATTTTCGTCATCAAAATACTCTTCATCGTCACTATCGTAATCAACCACCATCTCAGTCAGCATCTCATCTTCATCTGGCATACATCGCTTCTGAATTATGTGAAATATAAGATCGTGAATTTTACCATAATCATCATTGCATTCCCGGAAAAGGACGCAACGACTGATATTGTGCACTACGCAAGAAGTTGACTTCCTTATATCTGTGAGAATACAGAGACTTTCCATTCCCCGAATTCGTCCGGCAAGGCTTCCATCGCTAATCAGCGTCAGTACATAATTCATTGATTCGAAGGAGCTCTTATTACTACCTGATAATCTGGCACATTCAATTTTCATCGACTTTTCAGCTTCCTTTAAATACATTAAGTCAAGTTTGGCATCATTTCCCATATATTCTTCAGCATCAAATTCTCCCGATGCTGCATCTAGGATATGCCTTGCGTATTTGTGAAAAATCAAAGAATCTCCACGGCGGTGTTGAATTTCAACGCAAACATTTCGACCACCCTGAATATTCCAAAGATAGACGTACATTTCAATCTGCTCAAGGCTTAATAGAGCTGCACCGGCAGAATTTTCGGCATACTTTACCCAGAGACTGAGATTGCGAAAGCAATCCGCAAGATTTGCCATAATGATAGATGGTTCGTGAAAATTAAGATCAAGGATACGATGGGATCGCTCCAATACATAGTGTGACGGCATATAGCGTATGGTCGGGTTATTCCAGCCACTTTTAACGATGGGTTTAACAACGCTGGGCTTCATATCCAATGTTATTGGACTTGAGTGCTGTGACTGAAGGACATGCTCGTCTTCCGCAGAAATCGTGACTACGCGAGATATGATTGGTTTTTTATTGCTCGACAGCATAATGGTTGGCTCATGACGCATAGAAGAATACTGTGTCGATGCAATTGCGGAATAATCTGATCTCCAATTCTGCACATGATGTCCTGAGTTTGGCGCGATAGAAGCAAAACTATAAGACGAGAAAGGGTTAGAAAACTCTTAAATTTCAAAACAGTCATCGATTGTGTGTATGGGTGCCTTGGCGTTGCGTATACGCTGTATGCGCTGCAGGGAACTCACAGGAAACAAGGATCACTTTGCTGGATCGGGTTGACACTTCTGGATGCCAATGGAGGTGAACTCTCCTTGTCATCCCTCGAGATATTTTGATTCATCTGAAGTATTAGTGGTTCTTTTTATATGTCTTGTTTGACTTGTTTGTTTGTGCACGTTCGGATTGTTTCACTATCGAAGTCGCGTATCTTGAATCACGTCTGAAAAACTCACTGCCATCTGACACTGACAGGCAGCAGCAAACGTCGTTTTCTGATTTTCATACATATGTTGTTTGAAAAAAGAAAACCAAAGATACAGTCACAGGGACATTGTTTCCCGATTAGTCGTATTACTATACTGACATGGTCAGCCGTGAAGAACGCAAAGGAATGCTGTGGAACATTTATAAAACATTCAACATCCTGCGTTACCGTTTCGTTTCTCTAATAACTTCAAAGAGATCATATTATGTAACATAGTTGGTTGTGGCAGATTTCAAAAAATGACTTAAATTGGTAGGATTAAGGGATCCCAATTTTCTAAAATAACATGACAAGGAACCAGGTACATTTAGCCCTCAGTCAGAAATCTCCTTTGGTATTTTTTTCAAAGTAGTGAGATTCTAAGAAAGATTAGTAGAATGAAGGAACGCTTGTGTGAAATTTAAAAAATGGACTACGCTTTAATCTAAGCTTATCAATTTATGAAGAATTCTAAAAAGCATTATAAAAGGTGCAACAACAATTTTTTTACAGAAAAAAAGATGCTACGAGACATGAGCAGAAAAATCAAGTCTCTCAGCAACTCCCTTAATACTATACTGTACTGTACAATAATCAAATTTTGGAAGGATGGATGGACCAAAAGTTGACCGACAGACAATACAGCCAAAAAAATTGCATCCTTTTGTTGGTGCCAATACACACACACTCCTACCAATTGATCTCCATCGTTTCATTTGGGAAAACGAAAAAAGGTATGAAGCTGGTGAAATTCTTACAAAAGCTTACCAAGGAACAAGTAACAATTGAATTAAAGAATGGAACTGTCATCCAAGGAACAATTGTTGGTGTTGATGCCACAATGAATTGTCATTTACGAAAGGCAAAGGTAACCATGTACGTGCACGATACAAAAACAAGTGATTTTCATTGTATTCCTCTTACTACTATTATTGTTGCTCATGAATATTTTTGTTCTCGATTTGTTATTCTTTTCTGACGAAACGAACCACATTGATGAACCGGATGGAATATATATTGACATTATTTCACATTTGACAATTATCAACATTTGATATTCATCGGTATCAAAATACTAATACTACTTATTCATTTAGTCGCGGTAAAGCTCCCAAATCATACGCAACACTGAGTGTTCGTGGTAGTACCATGAGAGCATGGTTGTTACCAGAATCCTTAAATTTAGATGCATTATTGGTGGATACGAATGTTGAAATACATCACAAGGCTACGATGCCACAATCACAGACAGTCAATTCACAACAACAGGGACGTAAGATGGGTAGTGGAAGAGGACGAGGAAGACGATAAAACATCAGTATGTTTTTTTTGGATAATGATGATATTGAAACCGAGAGAATGGGGATAGTAGAAATAAGATTTTTGGGATATGTGTCATTATCAATCGTCTTATCTTAAATGCAATACATGATATACTACTTTGGGTCTTTACTGAAATGTTGAGATATTGTGAAAGAAACAATCATCTTGATAACAGCGATTATATTAAAATTGGCTTAAACTGGCAATATATGATCTTAATTGCCTAGTAGCAATGAATTTACTACACAGTCGTAATGCATGACTTCTAGACAACGAACTAGGTGAAGCCATACTATGAACTTATTATTATCGCTAAGAAAATATGGAAATAATTGGCATTTCATCATTTGCTCTCCATGTTGTGGACTTCCCCTATTCCTCCTTTGGAGCATTCATATGGTTGATATCTCTCCCCCCACTCAAGGAATTCATATAATCCAATGTTTGTCGATTCCCATGAGTACCACCTAATCCATATCGACGTTGACGAGCACGCTCGATGACTTGTTGTGTCAACGCTTCTTGATATTCATCTGCCGTCATTTCGTCCATCCCCTCAATAAAATAGGTATTGGCTGTCCCTCTGGCAACTCCAAATCCTGAACCATCGTAGGCAGGACCTTCCGATTCATTCTCTAGGGAAGGACTTCGATTTTTGGTGGTTTGCGTAGAGGCTGTTGTTGTTGTTGGTGGTGGTGGAGGTGCCGGTGTTGACGAAGAAATTGCTGATGATGCAATACGACCACTGGAATCAATGACTGGATCAATGCTTGTTGGAGACACTTTGGATGTTGTT
>CAAAJI010000063.1:45608-69706 GCA_900642245.1 Fragilaria radians | reverse complement strand
ACAATGGTGCAATACTCGTTCTTTTGCTAAAGAGGATCTCGCAAGATATTCAGAAACCGATTCTTGGCTAAATGAATTTTCAAGAGCCTTAGTTGCTGGGCCGTCCACCTGTAGAGATAAATACTCATGATTCTGATCTTTCATGATCACAACATGTGACATCGTTGGTTTTATTCGCTGTGAAACAAGTGAAATTTCTTCTTCATTGCAGCCATTTTTCCTATGTAAAATGAGGAACAATTCGCTGGAAAACATTAGTGGTCAATGATTTGGAGAACAACTGTCTTACATTGTTTCGCCACGAATTTGAAAACCGGTCGGGAATAATTCTTCGAATTAAAACTATCATTATTAGAACAAAAAATTCCATGGGGTCTTATTTCAATGCGGAATTTTCTAACGTCTATGTTCCTTGAAATATATGTTCTTTTCCGTTACCAATGACCTCACATGACGAGAAATTATATTCTGTTCTCGTAGGGGCGGGTCACAAGGTTCTCAACTAATCTGATTGCTTTGCTTCCTACTTCCAGAGCCCCAGTTAAAATTGCAGTTTCAGAATATAGTGACAAACTATCATCATATTGGATTTCCACATTGATATGCATCGAAAAAACTTCGACTGTATTTTCTTAGTTGATTTTCTTTTCCTTCAAATATCATCCCTGATCGATTCATTTCAAAGAAATTGATTGAACATGTGAACTTTTTAATCCCAATTGATGTCATCTCTATTTGTTTGAATCATTTTGAAAAGCTATTGCTAATTCACGCCCTCTGCTTTGACGAATATCGCATGCTTGATTCCTATTTGAGTTTGCAGTAATTCATCAAATCGAATGTGGTTCTCTCGGTATCAAGCATTGAAAAATGGGTAACTGATTTGAACCGTGGCGCTCATTACTAGGGTTGTAATCAAACCTATAATATAGTAAACTTAATCGTTAAGCAAGTTAGCCCAAGTAAAATTTAACTATACTGAAAGATGAGATTAAAGATGAAAAAGATTATCAGTTAGATTCCTAGTTGAAATGCATCTATTTGAGCACATTATACATGCCTTTCAAATTGCGAAGGTTTGTATAAGGTAATACAAAAATTCTGTGGTTCATAAATCTGCTGAAGCCAAAACAATGCTATTTGTTTAGCTTTCAGTTTTTTATTGTCTTCAGTATTATTCATTGTTTTTCACGGCTCTCGAACTAATCGGAGAGTTAACTTTAAACAAAAATTGATTTTTTTCAATCATTGTTGAAGGTTCCGGCTCATGGCAATACATTTAACAGTACTTTCCACATTGTCATAAATTTAGCCCGATATAAGTCATTTTTTCAACTGATGTAATGTGATATCATCTATTTTTGCATGTGTCCAGGACTTAAGTCTTTTAGTCATCCAAACACAAAATGTTTCAACCACTTGCTTCACATCTTACCATTTTTGGGACCCTTTTTGTTTCATGTAATGCCCTAAATCCTTAATTGATTGTCATACGTACACTTCCAAGATTCATATATGATACTTTTTGAAAATGTGATAAGGCAACATTAGCTGTGCCTTTTTATTCCCCCTCATGTAATCGATAGTACCATGTATTGAATGTCAAACATATATTCCTACTCAACACTTTCCCGAAGTTATAAATAATTTTATTGCTGCAACAAAGGCTTAATGTTTATAGTAGCTATCTGGGAAATCGAAGGCATCCCTGTTATCTAAGATTTTTTGATCACTTGACAACACCAAGTTAGAGTCACTAGATAATGCCATTGCAAAATGTCACCTATGTTAAGGATATGAAAGTGACATATGCCTCTCTCCAACGAGCGTTTTGGGGATTTCCTGATTAATCAACGTTAATCCTTTGTTTCCACAACTAAGGGACTGCTTGGACAAACGCATAATGTATCTAAATGCTTACTTAAAAATCTCAAGAGCACGATTCAACTAGCTATTCTTTTTAATACCAGCAGTTTCTAACAATTAGATCAACGAGATCAAAATCTTTTCGTATAATTAGTAGGCGTATGTCTATACTCTTATCTGAATTCAAATTTTATTTACCAGCACTTTCTATGATTGTGGAATACTTTCGTTTCCACTTGATAAATTCAGTCTGTTTGTGCGGGTTTCTAAAGTTGAGGTGTACATTTCTTAGATCTTCTATACCTAGTTTCTTTCTCCCATTATTATTTTTTCCCTTTTTTCTAGTTTCTTTCTCGCATTATTATTTTTTCCCTTTTTTCTGTTTCTAAATCATTATTTCATTTTGAATGAATCCAATTGAGTGGTAGTCGGATGATCAGATTTCCAGTACCATAGTTCAATGTCGACTCGCGTACTGAAAGTTGGGTGCTAGTAAAATCAATTCTAAATACAATCGAACTTGACCACCAAATGTCATTACAATCTCGCCGTACGTTGTATGTTGGTGGACTTGCGGAGGATGTAGATGACAAAATGCTTCGAGCAGCCTTTATCACGTTTGGTCCCATTCAATCTATTGATATTGTACGAAACCTGCCTACCCCATGAGTGAAAGATTCCAACGACAACCTGAATCATTTTTTCTGTTGTCGTTGACCGATCTTTCAGTCGTTATTACAATTTGATATACATGCACACATACATCGTCTCACACATTCTTACTCTCCTATTTTCTCCAACACCTACCTACAAACCTCCATAGCCTCAAGATTATACGACTACAAAAAATGTCTCACACAAGGGATTTGCCTTTGTTGAATTTGAGGATGCCGACGATGCTGCAGATGCCATTGAGAATATGGATGGAAGTGAATTACAAAGTAAGACATTGATGGTATCTTTGGCACAACCATCACAGGTAATGTCCTCAATGTCATCATCGTCTAGGAATTCTGCTGCCGTATGGAGTACCGACGAATGGTTTCAACAACACTCTGGAATGGAAACTGAGGAACAACGGCATCAACGACAAATGGCAAAATTGGATGAACAAGAATTAAAGGAGCATATACCACTTAAGGGATGATCTTATTCGATGAAATATCTAGCCGAGATATCTGTGTATGAACTAATGTTGACGAGCAAGAAGAAACATTAATGAATTTATAAATCTTTATTCTGATGTCAATTAACTTCTTGTAACAAAAATTCCCGGTAGTTTTTATATATTTGCTGAGTTCTTTACAAAGATTTCCAAAGAGATAGCTTACAATCTACAATTAGGCAAATAGTATCATGCAAATCTTTACTCCATCCATGATTCTACAGCTTTGTTTTGAAATCTAATGGCAAAACATAGTCTTTGGATACGTCTTCTTCCTCATCATGAGAATCCATCTGCTCGGAGTCACCCTCACCTTTTAAAGTTGTTGTGTATTCAAAGTGATGGGATACACTATCACTCTCTGATAGCAACGATTCCTTGCCTTCAGAATCGTCTTCATTTCTAGGTTGATAATAATATATTTGTTGCAGTGATGAAGGTAAATCCTCCTCAGTTGATTCAGAAAAATTCTTCGCTTCGTCCAAACTAGAGTTACGTGATATCCGCTTTTCTTCGCACTTGTTTTCCTTGTCATTTTTAGGACAATGATCTTCATATTTTACTTTCTCTACACGTTCCTTTCGAAGTGATTTTTTGGAAGTCTCTAACTGCTGTAGACATTTATCTTTTCGTGATTTGGCTCCTTCTCCTTTTTCAGATTTCGAACGTGAAACGAATTCAACAAAGGATGGCATGGAACTGAAGTGTTTTTCAGTAGCAAGATCTTGTATGTTCGTCTTTCGCAAGAAGTCTATTTCTGCTCGAATAGATATTATAGACTTTGACATATCTCCTTGATTCTTAAGCATTTGCCGCATCATTATTTCCAACCTCACGCCATCAAAGGCGATGTTTGGAGAACTATGGAGATCTTCGTCGCCTCTCAATGACATGGTGCTAGAGTCTTCACTAGTTGGATGAGCTGATCGACTTACCTGAATAAGAGACTCACACATCACAGCCACAACTAAATTGATTATGAAAAAGGAGCTGAAGAGGATGAAGACAAAAAATCCAAAGAAGCTGATATAGAGGGAGAAAGATGATGATTTTTCTCATAATCACAACGCAAAATAGGTAAGCAATTACGACTTACGCCCATGGCTCATACGACATAACTTGGCGAGCAACGTCAGTCCAGTTATCTAATGTCATTACTTGAAATAAGGTGACAAAGGTCTGGCCCAGATTCCCAAAGTAATCGTCTTCCAAATAGCCATCTCGAAACAATCCAGACCATACCGAAGTGAATAAGACGCAAAAGACGTAAAAGACTGTAGAAAATGAAAGAGCGATGAATAACATGAAGTATCAGTGTGAGTCGGAATATTCAACTATAGACAAGAGATACGTAAGGGACAAAAGTAGTTAAACTTACACAAGAGTAATGAAAGCCATATCGATGCCATTCTTGGAATCGTAGATCCAATGGCTTCAAACAAGGTTTTCAAATTTTCGAATCGTGATATGACCGAAAAGACTCGAAAAATGCGAAAGCTTCGTAACACAGAAAAGCTGGATCCTTCAAAGCACCAGCTGAAGAGTATGACAAAAAAATCAAATGTGAGCCACCCATCCTTGAAAAGCTGGCGAAGACCCAAATATATTCCATGTAATGAAATCTCAATGGTAAAGGCAATCAAAGTTATAATGTCGGTATATTCCAATATTCTTCTTGTGTCAGGTGGTAGGGTATCAAAGGTCAATGCACCCAAAACAATACCATTACTAACTAACAAGAAGGACATGAAAATTTGTATGGGCGTTGAGTTGACGAAATTCCCACACGAGACTCGAAAAACGGCGACACGCCTTTGCCATGAGGAGTGCCTATCAAGTTCAGATCCTGCATTTTCATCATCGGATGTAATTACATCCTTCACACTTGAAACAGATGGTTCCTCAGAGCCACTAGATCCATTTTCGCCTCCACCTCTAAGCCCCTTCCCTCTTTCACATATACTATGTAAAGGACGGCTTGATATTGAATTAAAGCTTTCTTGTCCTGTACTTAATTCAAGACTTTTGTTCAAATTCATGCATAAGTCTTCCAATGCTAGTGATGCTGTACTAGCATTCATCATCTCATGAATGTTCGGCGTGACATCATTGGTACCGTTTGCACCTTCCGCTGGATGAACACTCGAAGAAGAATTCGTACTATTCAACCTCCGGAGAGGTGCACCTGTAGTTTGGGATGATTGTCGCATTAAATCTTCGGGAGAGAACGTTGATCGACGTGTGATGCGAAACGATGTCATCATTTCATTTGCAAATACGTCGGATCGATTTATGCTTCCGCTACGTTTCGTGCGAGAAGAAAGAGTCCGGCTACGGACATCGACACCACCTTGACTCAAATCCTCTTCTGAGAGAAAAGATTCACATGAGACTAACGAATTATTCATGGAATTAAAATGAAATAGAGAATACAACAGAGGGGATGACAAATATGATAGGCGAAGTGTGTAGTGTGAAACGAGATGCTTTGATGCTCGTATGGACTTGAAACTAACGGACAGCACAGCATCCGTGAATCGATCTCCTTGATTAATACAAAAACGTGTAAATTGAAGTGACTATTTTTTTTCTATGACCATACCAATTGCGTAGCATCGATGACGATTTTTATAATCAATTATGTCCTAATTTCGATTTGCAAGTAGAATATTGAAAACAAACAAGACGTTAATTTAGTAACCAGTATTTTCATATGTGCATCATTTATTGCACACGTGTTGATACGGGGATGCATTCTTGGTGTAAGCTGTAATGCAATCATCAATAGAAGAGAGGAAGCTTTGAAGCTATCAACATGTCGCTATGGAAATAGGAAGCAAGCCTTCTTCTATTTCATATTCTTTACCAGTAGTACACTGCAGCTGAGGAATGATGTTTGTCAGTCAGAAATCTCAAGAAATTGAGAAGAGCAAAGAAATGAAACAAGTCACTCCATGATCAAGAAAGAAAATTCTGACAATGTTAGATATTTCTCGGTAATCCAAAATTGACTCTCTTCAGGACTAAGACTATCCCTGCTAGCATAGGAAGTAACACAAGTTCATGGACAGGCTATAAGGGGCCAAGACCCCAGACTCTTATCTCACCTGCATGCTAGCGTGATCCAAACAATAATGGCACAACCCAGAAAAAGTCCAAAAGGAATATAAGAAAACCCAAAGATCCAAAGAAGTATAGTGAAATAAGGAATACCAAGAGTAAGGAACGGAAAAAATATTGAAGGGTAGAATGGTTGTTAAAATAATTGGACTAAAGATTGAACTATACGTAGATGCAGATTGAAAATTCCTTACGTATGTGACATGCCTTGAAGATAATGCCAGTTACTATTTCGTATGAATAATACCCAGTCTAAAATGAATTCATAGACTAAGAATTGTATTTGTGTACCGGTATTTGAGGCATCCAGTATTGCTAGTATAAGTAAAAAGGAATAAAAGTAAGATATTCTTTATCTTTACATCTAGTCCTGGACAGTTACAAGTCAATTGTCCTTTTCACTCCTTCCACCAATTTGGATGACAAACGCTGAAGCGCAGGTTATGATACAAAATGAAGCACAATCGTAAACTTGAATATGAAGTAGTCAGATGTTCTTGAGTAGGAAGTTTGAGAAAATTATTGATGATTATCAGCATAGATTGCACTGATTAGCTCCAATTCCGTTTGTAGCACTTCATGTTGCTTAGTACTCATCAAAACATATTAATTACTCCCTCTTTTGTCTTTTTCTAATGAGCATTGCAAGATCTATTTGATGCGGCCTCCTTCGGGCTATATCTTATCCTTTTGATTGCAGCCATACTTACTGTAATGAGTAAAATAAGTTGTCTGTTGAATTCACCTTTTGTTCCACGATACTTCGAATTTGACTTCGCTATGAAATGAATTTCCTGTACCAATCAATCTCACTTCTTTGCTGTTGACCTTATACATTAGCCTGGTTTGCAATCGGAGATATGACAGGCAGCGCAATCCTCCGGTTGATTCTGTATCTTGAATGCCCATGCAGCATTATAAGCAGTTATTAGTTGTATGGGAATACTCTAATCTTCAAATAATTTTTTATGTTTTTTGATTTATGAGTGATATTTGCTTGTTGTACAGGAAATATGGCTTACTCCAATTTATCTGCCAAATCGTTTGTCTTCCTCGTTTACCTATCTTTGGACTGAGATTTTTAATTAATTTTAAATATGTATTTTCTATTTCTTTGTTTGCTTGCTTCATAGCGATATTATGATTTTAAGCTTCAGTGTCTAAACGTTTATTGTTCATGGTGTCTAAAGTTTTCAGAAAATTGAGCAATCACATTAAGTTTTGATGCAATTTTCAAGCTAGGTATGTTTCAACGTTGAGAATTCATGGTCCTAGCATGTGAAAGAAGTACAGAGACTTCTTATTTTTTCCTTGCATAAAATTTTCTTATCATCCTTTAATTATTCTGAAAAACAATTGACTCTTGTACTTGATTGTTATCCACCTATGACTCTATTTTTGTCACCTGCATCAAAGTAGCAGTCTTTACAACCTTACCAAGTAATGTTCCGTCAGATTTGCAAATTTGAAAAGCTGTCCCCAAATGCGTCAAATCATAAGTTCGTGTCCTTTTGCATCTATTATTTAAGTTTCTGCTCCTATTCATATTTTTGTCCATATATTGTTGTTGTTTAATCAAGTGGATTGACGTTAAACCCCACCATATAACGTCATCGCAATTGAGATACTCATACACCAGGCCCGTTCGTATTCTCTGCGGAGAATTTCTCACCGTTGCGCGGAGAATTCTTCCGTGGGGTATGTTGAATTTCCCTGCCCTGGCGGCAGGCATTATAGCTTACGTTTGTAAGCAACATTTGGCTGCGCAAATCTTGCTTTTTCGATTAGTAATTTTGTTAAACAAGCTCGTCTAAAGTTGGTACTTGTCCAGCATGCTTGTCCTCTAATGCAGATTTTGAAATGAAGTCCATTAATGCTGCCATCAATTAGGGACAATCTCAAGGTTTCACATTACAAAGAACAAAAATAAAAATACTGGTGATTATTATCTTGTAAAATTGACTGCTGCTACAAAGAATAAATCGCCCAGAGAAAAATAAGCGTACTTATACGGTTACGTCAACATTTTGTAGGTTTGGAACAAAGTTTAACTTTACCAAATTCAACCTGGAGCATAATAATGCCCTGGCTTTAATTACCACTGGTTTCAGGATTGGGCCAGGAGGATTGGTGAGGAAAAGAAATGCATCAGACATTATTGCAGAAGAACGCGATTTCATAAAGGACTATTGCGCCAGTTTTGACATGACTGTTGAAAACAAAGTTCAAAGGAACGGATTATTTAAAACGGGTCACTTCAAAACATTATTCAACGTGAGATAGCCAAGAAAAAAAGCAGGCCAACCCCTTACAAGCTGTATTGGATTATGGTGAGGATATCAAAAACAGGTATGGATGGCAAAATTCGCATTGGCTGAAATGAAATATTGACAGAGTTGCAAAAAACATATGTAATCGTGTATGGCAATTCTTTCAATGTAAATGGAACTCATGGTACTAATATTCATGAAATGGAACTTTTATTGCAATTCTCTATTAGTTGTATTGGCGAGACTAAAATTGTTGGTGTGATTCTCTGCCACAGCAAATCGCATAAAGATATAGAGTTGGTCTTGAAACGTGAGTATGATGAATGATAACACAGCAGCATTTACATCGGTTGCAGATGAAATGGGTATAACTCAATTGTTATGTGGCTATACTTTCTCAAACGCTCTGCTTAAAAACTATTGCACTTCTTTACAATGTCAAGTTAATTGCAACATTTGAAGAATGAATACCAAAATCAATTGCTGTTTAATGACTCATCCAAGAGCACGAATGTTTGTTGAAAGATTGCATCGATTAAAAGCAAAGTACCTTTGCTTTTGTCCAACACTTTTTGCATCAATATGCTTTTCTCCTTAAACGTCTGAAACATAACAGACCATGCGTCTAATCGAATTAGTTGATACAAAAGCGGCAAAATCATCTATAGTCAATATGCAGAAGACATTGAAATCATAAAGCAGTGTGTTGCAAATTGATAAAAGTTACCAAGTTTGTAAAGGAGCATATAGAAGCAGGGAAGGTACAAATTGATCACTACAAGGTTAACAAAGTGAATAATTTAGAATCTGTATTGAAGGGCCCATTTGAACTTGGTGTTATTGAACAAACGGGACTATGAAAGAAGATGATTTGCAAGAATGTGCTTGTGAATCATAAAAAAATGTACATACCTTGCCAACACAATGTTGTTCCTGTATTCCATCACACCTTGAAAACTTTGTCGGATAAGATTCAGATTATAGATCTAAAATATATACCATATCAATTGAACTTTTTGTGTAATCCTTTGTATTGCATGTTCCAAAAACCTTGATGAACATTCTTCAATTGAACAGTTATGCTTCCTAAAACACAAATATTATGGAAAATCTACAAAAATCAAGTATACAAATGAATTCTGTGTTTATCATTCAGAACTGTCAGAAATTTGCTATCCTGTGATCAAGGAAGGCACTAAATGTGAGTGTTCATATAAAGTTGTCATGGCATATTTGACAAAACGTGTAAATGTAATCACTTAATTCTTAAATCTGATGGTAATTGAGACTTTATGGATTTGTATCAAATGCGTCTAATGCTTACATGCTGTGCAGCTCCAAAAATGATAAGAACATTTCAATTGTAAACAACGGATATTGTTGTCTTCTACCTAACACTGTACAAAAAAAGAGAAAGTCCCCTACAGAGTGTTCAGCATGTCAATTTTATCAAGTCATTTGTGTTATTTGCCATCGTGAGTACACAAAGAAGTGTTCTCGCGGTCTAATGAGAACAAAAAAAAATCTCAAAGAAGTTGAAAATAAAAAAAACATGCTGAAACTTTGAGCCAATCTGGCAGCAATGAGAATTATACATTTTATTCTCAATTCGATTCTTTTCTTTCCTTTCTTTTGCCAATTTTTCTTCAAAGGAGCTCTGCTGTCGCATTTTGAGCTATTTAAAAGAAATCGAAGTCAACAGAAAAATTGCTTAGTCAAAGAAGGCTACAGAAAAATCTGGTTTTCTTTTTCTAATTGCACTCAAAGGACTGAATGCGAATTGTTATCTGGGTAAAATTAAATTATCCAATGAATGCTACACACATCATTAACATATGTGGAAAAGAATGTTGCAGGTATGAAAATGAAATTTCGCTGGTGAAATTTCACAAGTTTTGTTGTTGACGTGACTGTCTAAAATACTTCCCGTGTTTAGGGGGTTCGCATTTGCTGTGGTACCAAATTGAAGTATGACCTTTCCTATGAAGGATGCCACTTCCATGCCATTTTATGTCTCAAACTCAAATTCGTTGTAAGCAAAGCTAAGTTGAACAATATGCAGAATCTCTTTACATAAGGAAGACTCGAAATGCAAAAGAAAAGGATCATAATGACTAGATTTTCCGACTTTGGACTGTTCTTTAGGAAAGAATACTCCGCAGCAAAGGTTTGAAAAAATCTTCGATCGAGCATAGATATAGTTGAACCGACTATCTAAGTTCTGTAATACTTAAGAGCACTAAATGTTCCATGAATGTAAATGGATTTTTTTATTAATCGCTGCCAAGAGTAAAAAATGTCGGACTTCAAAGTGACGTCGGAGAATCCTATTCTTTGAAGGTTCGAAAACCAACATATTTCGTACCATAATTATTCTTTCTTCATCATGAATTCATCAATAACTAACTCTATCGCAGTATCTCCATCGATATCAGACAGCATGTCAAGAAAGCGTGAGGGAATACTTCCAGACTACACACGTCAGGGAAAGATTGCTATGCCTTCACGGTGGTCGACTGTTGAGAATATCGTGCACAAATCGGAGCATTTACCCCTGAAGGAGCATCATAACTTTGGGAATAATAGCATTCAGTCATCCCTTGATTCTTCAGACAGACTGAGTGATTCTACTAATGCTACACTGGATGGTAAAATCATAGATGAATGTCAGGATCGAAATGAGTTTATCGACTTTTACTTGAAAATTCCACCCAAGGAATTTCGTCTCCAACGAGAAAATTCCAAAGAAAGATTGCAATGCTGTATCATTTTAAATAAAAAGACAACGAAAAAGAAGGGGAAAAGTATCATTGAAAGACTTTTATCCAACGTTGACAAAAGGATGTCGTCAGATACTTTTCAAATAAATGTCATCCAATGTCGCAAATCAAATCGCTCTTTGTCTTCCGAAGAATCATGTAGTAAGCTCAAGGAGATTGAGACATCTTGAATTGGATTGGAAACGGCTACAAATAACTGTATTTTAGCACACTGTAATTGTATTTTAGAGAAAATGATTTTCCAAAACGTCCGAAAGCTATCTAAACATTAATTGTTACACTCGTGTATGATGGGCTGTTCTAAAGACCGATCGTTACATGAATGGGGATACCTGGTAATAGAAGAATCGAGAGGTTTGATGACGTTCGATGAAAGTGATGGCATCTTTTCTAATATTTCGGATTGCAATACTTACCGTACTGATCACCGAACCTACCAGTGACGAATAAGAATCTTCTGTTGTCAGGCACATATTCTGAGAAAAACAAAATGTCCTTCTCCTCTCGACGTCGGAATTATCTTCTAACTCCTCATCGAAGAGATGGCCTGATAGAATGGTAAGGGTTCAATCTATTAATGTCAATCGGGGTAACGATAATTATTTCTTTCTTGTGCTATCTTTCTAACCAATCTTCACATTCCACACGTTAAATGTAAGGATGAAGGCGATGCTAATGCATTCCTTTGTTCTGGATGCCCTGGAGACAACCGGAGCAGATACATTTTCTCATTTCGAGATGTTAATTGATGAACACATTGAGAAAGGAGATAGGAGTCGACTAAAACAGCTTGTTCCTACAGTGGGTGTCTTTCATACTCATCTTCCCCTTCGAAAGGCCTTTCAGGAATACAACCGCAAGCATAAGTTGACGCGAAGGAAACATATTACAATATCCTTCAATGAAATACGGCACATTTTAAATTTAGCGCAAGTCATGGCTTTGGCGGGAGTCAAGTCGAAACAAGATGTCACTGATCGTACTCCAATGGATACTGAGAATACCAAGGAGGATACTAAAGAGCTTGAGGATAACGACATGCACTTTGTAGGACCAAAATTAATAACCTTTGATGGTGATCAGACTCTTTACAGTGACGGTGCTAATTTTGAATCCAACCGCCCTCTGGCACATTTCCTTTACCTGTTATTGAAACATGGTGCGACCATCGCAGTCGTTACAGCTGCTGGTTATGAATATAATACAGAAAGATACGAATATCGATTGTCTGGCCTATTAGCATACTTTGAAGAAATGAAACTTCCTCCACGAGATTGTGAACGGTTCTACCTTTTTGGTGGCGAGTGTAACTATTTACTTCAGGTAAGTTTGTTTGTCAAATAGTGTTCTCAATATTAGCTTAGTTCTCAAATTGTTTTCTCTCATAATATCTCCATATCTAGATGGGAAATGACTATAAGTTGCATGGTGTTAAAGAAGCAGGACCTGGTGGTTGGATGACCTCAACTAAATACCTAAAAGAATCACCAGGAAACTGGAACGATGACGACATTACCAAACTTCTCGATATCGCTGAGCAGAGTCTGTCCCAAACTCAATCTGACCTTAATATGAGGGGAAGTGTCTTACGGAAGAAACGATCAGTAGGTCTGATTCCATTGAGTATGACTTCCTTGATACCACGGGAAGCATTGGATGAAGCGGTTTTGCGTGTACAATCCGAATTAGGTCGTGAGCTACAACCGTCTCTTCCCTTTTGTGCCTTTAACGGTGGTCGGGATGTCTGGGTGGATGTCGGGAACAAACGAGTCGGAGTAGAAATTTTGGCATCCTACACTGGTATTTCAACAAAGGAGACACTCCACATTGGTGACCAATTTTTGAATACTGGAAACGATTTTGCAGCCCGAGCTGTCTGTCCCTGTATTTGGATTACAAGTCCAGAGGAGACGACGTATATCCTTAAAACTATCTTGCGTCTGGCCAATATTCCAGCTGAAGTAGAAGAAAATGAAACCTCAATGACTCCTTCTTGTTCCACTCGAAAAGGGTCTATCGATGAGTCTGCAACGGGTACGAGTGTCGATTTTGAAGAAATTGAGAGGCGAGCAACTACAGTGAAAAAGATGAATGTCTTTACAGGTGAAATGATAGAATGACACTTTTTGTTCCTCATTAACCATTACTGTAACATTTCGAATGTCTGCAGAGCCCAAAGAAGTGAATGTTGTTCATTGAAGATGACAGGACACGAAGTAAACAATCTTAGGTGTGAAAGAAAAAAATATTTCCTCAGTGGTAAACATTGATCCAAGTTGTGAAGTTATGAATTGAAAAAAAATTCTTACTAGAATTATTGTTGTAGTGTATTGTTTTTACCAGAATTTCAATGGTTGAATGCAGAAGCCAGTCCAATAGATATTCAAAACTGTATATCATTTCTTTAGCATTTGCACAAAGCACAGTCAATCTACAACCTTAGTAAAGATGCATTAGTATACTCAACACAAAAAGTAATATTGGAGTTTGATCAATTTTCTTTAGTGGGCATTGTAAGTTCATAGAATCAAGCGGTGAGACAGAAATTCCATAATTGCTTTGTGGAAAAGGATACTATGGAATTTTTTATCAGTTTTATGATCATTCCTTCTGGAATTGTTGGGCATGTAATGATCTTGAAGACAAATCTGCAAGAAGTTTCACCATCTATTCTGATACTTTATTCTTACACCATGATCAGATAGACTTGAGAGAGCGATGGATAGTGGCATCTAATAGTTCTTTTTCAATGACCAGATTGTAGAAATATAATCACGATATCCCAGCATCTTTTAAGAAGCAAATTTGCCAAAGGAAGCAAAAATAAAATTGAATATTCATTTATATATTTTGATTGATCTGATGACTTATCATTGAAATTAATTGTTTTAGTGAAAATTCTTTTAGGCTAATGCATATGACCAAACATAGCTAGAAGACACGTGTGAAACTTTCTCATGGAAAATGACAAAAACTAATCTATGAATTGTAAATGGAGTAGCTCCAAAGATAACAAGCCCGGAAACGGAACATTTAGATACATTTCCTTTCTTGGACAGACTGATACTTAGTCTCCTCTTCCGGGATTTCTGCAGTGTTCAGGCTTTTCGATACGATGTTAATTTTGAATGCACTTTCAACATTTCAAAGTGAAATCATTTAATCGTCGGAGAAGGGTCATGAGTTTTTTTCAGGGAGTAAATCCAGACAGACACACCTTAAAATTAAAGTAGAAAGAAATTTTCTTTTATTCCAGAAGAAAGTATCTCAGCAAAAAAGACGATTTCAATTTTAATTACAATTCATAAAATCACCCTAAAGGACACATAATAGTGTCAGCCAGGATGATGAGAATTGAAGTTAAAAACAACCTGTGAGTTCGAGTTAACACAAACCTTGCTAAGAAAAGTGTTATAGTGATCCACATTTTTAAATTTTCAAAATCATGATGTTAACCGTTTTATTCAAAACCGCCGCATGATCTTGGCGATTCAATATGATCTACGTCAACAATAATGAATATCCCATTTCTTTTTAAACCCGGAAAAAAGACAAGTTTTTTGTTGGATTGGCAAATTAAATTCCAAACGTTTGGTTGTCTGAGATGTTTTGAGCATACAACCAACATTACAGGATTATTTCTCCATAGCAATAGGGAAATGTCACATGCATTCAAACGAAGATTCCCGCCGAATATGAATTGAAAAATTGTAGAAAAAGCGTTTGCTTCGAATGGGCCAGTCGATGTAACAACTATGAATCAACCTATAATTCTTGAAAACTTAAATTAATGTCGTTCTTTGATCATCAGTTGTTGAAGCGTATCCAGGCGAATGATAAGACTCTTATATCCTTATTCATTCGAGTCCTTACGGATGATGAAGCTCAACTGTTGGGTGTTGCATTATCGGAAAATAAGTTCGTTTGCCGTCTGAATTTGAGTCACAGTATTCTTTCGAGCAATCGTATTAAATTTGTATTGTCACATCTGCCTATGAATATCAACAGTTTGACATTATGCGATTGTCAAATTTCATCCCATGTTGCACGTGAGCTTGCTGACAGTTTGATGAATAGCAGTATATCTTGTTTGGATTTAAGGCACAATCCAATAGGTGATGAAGGAGCAGAATCGCTAAGCCTTATCTTGAAGGATAGGAGATGCAAGACTCTGAAATCACTCATGTTGGGATATTGCAACATTGGTGATGATGGCGTTTTATCAATAATGGATGGTATACTGGAATACAAAGCGCATAGTGGAGGATTGGAGGAATTAGATTTGCGAGGGAACACGATTGGGTATCACGGTACTCTGGCAATAGCAAGAGTCGTTTCGTCGTTATCTTTCCACAAGTCTTCTATTCCCTTAATGGTTCTTGATTTACGTGACAACCACATCTGTGATGAGGGAACTGAATTAATTGCTGAGGCATTAGCAAAGCCTGATCATCCTCTTATTTACTTGAATTTATCGGGGAATGATATTACCGATTCCGGTGTTCGGCATCTTGCTGACGCCCTTACTTGGAATGACTCCATGCAAAGACTTGTTTTGTCACGTAATAAGATTGGAGATCATGGAGCAGAAGATTTATTGGATGCCCTAGAGTACAATGATAGTCTATATCACTTGGATTTGAGTCAAAATAAAATCACAAGGAGGGCACGAGTTGAAATTTCAGACATTTTGGAAGCCAATCGCTCGGGTATACGTATCAAACGTGAACGAGAACCTCCTATCGATGATTCGCACTGTTCCCACAAAAGTTTCGGAGGTTCTTCCCTTTCTGGAATCTTTATTTCTTTTACTAATGCCATTCTTTGCATTTCTGACATGTAGAACAGCAGTATTGAAGCAAGACTCTTAATTTCACTTTATCAGAGTGTTCATGAATTGATTTACTACTATTTTGAGACTTCAGAATGCCGTTTACTACAATATCTATTTGGGTAAGGCTGTCCGACATTTTAAGGAGAAAGAAAAAAAGATTAAAATAAGTAAGTGCATAAGAAGGATAAGTCTGTGCGACGCATTAATAAGGAACTATTAAGGATTAGTAGATATTTTTTGTGCAACTTTCACTTTCGAGCCAAAAAGTGATGCAGTATTGTTTTAGGTTTATCCGTTGATTGCTTCTTTCCTTTGTATATTTTTTTCTTGTGATTATCTGCAGTTTGATGCGTAGTAGTGTCTATGGGGCGTTTGATTCCAGTTTGGAGGAAGGACGAAATTGATAATTGTGATTTATGCGGTTGTGTCCGTTTCGTATTCCTATCATTCTGTAGTGTTTGACATCCCCAATGGGAAGACTCCATATTTAAGACAACGGATACAGCAATGTGATCCGAAAAGGATGGTGGAGTGTATATCATGCCCGTATGAGGTGGTCGGAATTGTAACTCTAGAACCGGTTTCTCGACATCCACAATCCCCCCACCCTCAAAGGATACAGGCCGGTAGGCACCATTGGCAGTCGCAGCTGATAGGGCAGCCTCCTCGGATAGGGGATCATGGTCTGGATTTGGTGACCACAATTTGGATATTGGTTTCGTTGTATCGACGTCCTCATCATCATGGCTGACTAATCGTGATACTAAGGATTTGGAAATCAAGATATAATCAATACGACAACCCTCATTTTCATATCGTCGGTTGGTATTTTGATTCCAACAGGTATATCTCCCCCGTGCTGTGGGATACAAGTATCGAAAGACATCAATCATATTATCCTCTTCGATAATTGTATCAAGCCATCGTCGAGGAGGATTTTGAAGACAAACACCATCAATAGAGTCAGCAATCTTACGCAGAGTCTGTTCATCCCATACAATACCAGCAATCTTTGCCATAAGCTCGGCTAGTGTCGACAGAGGAAGTGTATTGGCTCTAGATGACAATTTTGTTATCCCCGTCTCGGGACACACATATTTCGTTTCCGTCAAATTGAATGACCATTGGCAATATTCTGGTTTGCTTTCATGTTTTCCCAAATATATCTTTTGTTGAGTGTCGGGTAATGTACATAAAAGTCGATACCTAGAATACTTTGCACCGGTTAAGGGATTCGTAGTTTCTGTGGGTACAACCTTTTGGGTTTGCAATGCAGATAGTATACGAGGCCACGCCTTCACAACCTCTTGCTTCCATATTTCATCTGTATTATTACATGTATTATCAAGAATATCATCCATGACAATTGTTCGGTCCTTCCAATATTTGTCAATTCCCCTATGTGCAATATTCAAATCACCAACGAGTATGACGGGTTTCGCACAAGCCTTCATAGCTCGTCGTAGGGCATTTAAGAATCTCATCTTATCTTCTACTGAATGCCCACCATTACAGGGAGCGTAGACATTGAACAAACAGAATTCTCCATGATCTGTCATGATACATCGTCCCTGATCATTCAATTCGTCATCCTCACCTGTGAAGGGTCGTGCCGTGGTGGATATCGTAAGACCTGTTCTAGCATATGTGACTACTCCATTCATCCCCGTTGGTGTTGTGGGACTCCAAAATGATTCGTATCCATCTGGTGAGGAACAACGAACTGGTTCTGACCGATGAGATAATTGGGATAGAGATATTTTATGTTCCTGAAGACAAAAAATGTCAATCTGATGACGATTCATATAGTAGGCCAAGGAACTCGTCTTTTGAGTGAATGAAGAAGGTTTGGTCGTCCTCCATAGACATGGAAGATGTAGCTTCCGCATGGTATGTTTCATGAATTCGTTGTGCTGTCGTTGAAAGTCCCGCCACATTCCAACTCACAATTAACATAATAGTTGTGGTTACTGTGTTTCAATCCAGTTCATTTTTGGCGGGTATTTGTTATTGAGGTCAACAGCTACTGTCCTATGGCTAAATAGTAGTCATTGAGTGTGCTTTAATTGCAATGGGAAGATCCTCCCTATGCTGCTTTTGGAGGAAGTTCACTTGCAATGATTTTTCTTTTCCTAGATCAAGCTAACTTGTAACTTCCATGAATCGATGTGTAAATACATAGAATATCCTTATTCTTTATATACACTTGTACTAACGTCTCATAGCCTCTTGATTTATGTACAGACTGGATATCTCTTAACTTTTGAACTGCAACATCCAGCATTGTGACCACTTCCACGAGAATCTGAAGCTTTTTTAGAGTGCACACGTCATTTTTGTACCTCTATAAGATCTTTAGCCTTAGTTGTCAATTCCTCCATGACAACAATGATTTCAGCTTTTTAGCGGTAGGTGTCATAATCTCGTACGATTGTCCCATCTTCTCATGATCAGGGACAATAAATCTTGATACTTTTCTTGGAAATTCCCTAGAAACTTACATTGACAATCAGTATACTTTGCTGTAAGTCTCATTGTTGATAGCTCTATCTGAAATTCTGTCTGCAACAAAGTTAGATTTCTTGCAGATGAATAATGACTTTGCAAAATGAACGCAACACATCAACAGAGTTGAACACTGATATGACATATGCACACTGTCTTTCAAATAGGCTGTACTCCATGGTTCCCATTGTAGAAATGACAACAATTAAATCAAAGATACAATCTATCCGGTCAAGTCTTGCTGTGACAGACCACTGGCAATGAGCAGAGAAGCACTTGGAAGTCTGTCAATGGAATACAAAAAACATTTAAGGTCTTGCTTCAACCCATGGTCAGAACTAGTAACCTAGCACATGCCACTCCAGATTCCATCATGACATTGTTGCTACTTTTTGTTGACTTAGATGTAAAGGTAAGATGTGGTAACATTTTATCACATAAATTTTCAAACTCATCTGCACCTAGGAGCAGTCAATCTTCAGGGGTCTTTTTTCCATTTGCAAGCTGTAATGCCTTTTCTTTTTGAACATTTTGGATCTGCTTCTTTACCTTCATTAATCATTCTTTGCAGTACTCTTTACAGTCACTTTCATTTCATCAATATCAGTGTTCTCAATAGTGAGTAAAGCACCAATGCGACTTAGACTTGCTCATTGAAATACATGTAGCCAAGGTTCACAGGTCTCCAGCCAAGCACAATATCTGAATATGCCTTAAAGGATTTTGCCAATGATAATGTGGCGCCTCCAATTACTCTTGAAGATGGTATTGTCATCCTTCTTCTTTGTAGATGCTCGCTCAAACTCTTTGATTTCAGTTATCAATCTGATCTTAATATGAGAGGGAGTGTCTTACGGAAGAAACGATCGGTAGGTCTAATTCCATTGAGTATGACTTCCTTGATACCACGGGAAGCATTGGATGAAGCTGTCTTGCGTGTGCAATCGGAACTAGGTCGTGAGCTACAACCGTCTCTTCCCTTTTGTGCCTTTAACGGTGGTCGGGATGTCTGGGTGGATGTAGGGAACAAACGAGTTGGAGTAGAAATTTTGGCATCCTACACTGGTATTTCAACAAAGGAGACACTCCACATTGGAGACCAATTTTTGAATACTGGAAACGATTTTGCAGCCCGAGCTGTTTGTCCCTGTATTTGGATTACCAGTCCAGAGGAGACGACGTATATCCTTAAAACTATCTTGCGTCTGGCCAATATTCCAGCTGAAGTAGAAGGAAATGAATCCTCAATGACCCCTTCTTCTTCCACTCGAAAAGGGTCTATCGATGAGTCTGCAACGGGTAGTGTCGATTTTGAAGAAATTGAGAGGCGAGCAACTACCGTGAAAAAGATGAATGTCTTTACAGGTGAAATGATAGAATGACACTTTTGATTTGTCATTAAGTAACATTGCGGATTTCTTCAGAGCCAAAAGAAGTGAATGTTGTTCATTGAAGATAATAGGACACAAAGTAAACAATCTTAGGTATGAAAGGAAAAAAAACCAGTGGTAAACATTGATCCAAGTTATGAAGTTATGAATTGAAAACAATCCTTACTAGAATTATTGTTGTAACGTATTTCCTTACCAGAATTTCAATGGTTGAATGCAGAAGCCAGTCCAATAGATATTCAAAACTGTATATCATTTCTTTAGCATTTGCACAAAGCACAGTCAATCTACAACCTTAGTAAAGATGCATTAGTATACTCGTAACAAAAGTAATATTGGAGTTTGATCAATTTTCTGTAGTGGGCATTGTAAGTTCATAGAATCAAGCGGTGAGACAGAAATTCCATAATTGCTTTGTGGAAAAGGATACTATGGAATTTTTATTATCAGTTTTATGATCATTCCTTTTGGTATTGTTGGGCATTTAATGATCTTGAAGATAGAGATACAAATCTACAAGAAGTTTCACCATCTATCCTAAAACTTTATTCTTACACCATTATCAGAAAGCCTTGAGAGAGCCATGGATAGTTGCATCAAATAATTCTTTTTCAATGATCAGATTGTAGAAATATAATCACTATATCCCAGCATCTTTTAAGAAGCAAGTTTACCAAAGGAAGCAAAAACAAAATTGAATACGTGTGAAACGTTCCCATGGAAAATGACAAAAACTAATCTATGAATTCTAAATGGAGTAGCTCCAAAGATAGCAAGCCTGGAAACGTAACATTTAGATTCATTTCCTTTCTTGAACAGACTTATAATTACTCTCCTCTTCCAGGATTTCTGCAGTGTTAAGGATTTTTTAATACGCTGTTGATTTGTGAATGCACTTTCAACATTTCATAGGGAAAATCATTTGATCTCGTGATATTTCCCCCCGCTACAAGTCAGGGAGGGGGTCATGAGTGATATTCAGGGAGAAAATCCAGACACACCTTAAAAATAAATTAGAAAGAAATTTCATTTATTCCAGTAGAAGGTATCTCAGCAAAAAAGACGAATTCTATTCTTATTACAGTGCATAAAATCACCCTAAAGGACACAGACACTAGTGTCAAAGTAACAAACCAGTAAGATAATAATTGAAGTAAAAAACCATTTGTGAAGGTCGAGTTAACACAAACCTTGCTGAGAGAAATGAGATAGAGATCCAAAAAAAAATCATGATGATAACCGTTTTATTCAAAACCGCCGGATGATCTTGGCGATTCAATATTATTTCTCTTTAACTATATATAACTTCGTAAACGTTTATGAATATACCATTTCGTTTTAAACCCGGAAAAAGACATGTTTTTTTTGTTGGATTTGCAAATTAAATTCCAAACGTTTGGTTGTCTGAGATGTTTTGCGCATGCAACTAACATTACAGGATTATTTCTCCATAGTATAGGGAAATGTCACATGAATTCAAACGAAGATTCCCGCCGATTATGAATTGAAAAATTGTAGAAATAGCGTTTGCTTCGAATGGGGCTGTCCAAGAAGTAACTATGCACCAACCTATAATTCTTGAAAACTTGAATTAATGTCTTTCTTTGATCATCAGTTGTTGAAGCGTATCCAGGCGAATGATACGACTCTTATATCCTTAGTCATTCGAGTCCTTGCGGATGATGAGGCTCAACTATTGGGTGTTGCACTTTCTGAAAATAAGTTCGTTTGCCATGTGAATTTGAGTTACAGTATTCTTTCGAGCGATCGTATTAAATTCGTATTGTCACATCTGCCCATGAATATCAACAGTTTGACATTATGCAATTGTCAAATTTCATCCCATGTTGCACGTGAGCTTGCGGACAGTTTGATGAATAGCAGTATATCTTGTTTGGATTTAAGGCACAATCCAATTGGTGATGAAGGAGCAGAATCGTTAAGCCTTATCTTGAAGGATAGGAGATGCAAGACTCTGAAATCACTCATGTTGGGATATTGCAACATTGGTGATGATGGTGTCTTATCAATAATGGATGGTATACTGGAATACAAAGCGCATAGTGGAGGATTGGAGGAATTAGATTTGCGAGGGAACACGGTTGGGTATCAAGGTACTCTGGCAATAGCAAGAGTCGTTTCGTCGTTATCTTTCCACAAATCTTCTATTCCCTTAATGGTTCTTGATTTACGTGACAACAACATCTGTGATGAGGGAACTGAATTAATTGCTGAGGCATTAGCAAAGCCTGATCATCCTCTCATTTACCTGAATTTATCGGGGAATGATATTACCGATACCGGTGTTCGGCATCTTGCCGACGCCCTTACTTGGAATGACTCCATGCAAAGACTTCTTTTGTCACGTAATAAGATTGGAGATCATGGAGCAGAAGATTTATTGGATGCCCTAGAGTACAATGATAGTCTATATCACTTGGATTTGAGTCAAAATAAAATTAGAAGGAGTGTACGAGTTGAAATTTCAGACATTTTGGAAGCCAATCGCTCGGGTATACGTATCAAACGTGAACGAGAACCTCCTATCGATGATTCGCACTGTTCCCACAAAAGTTTCGGAGGTTCTTCCCTTTCTGGAATCTTTATTTCTTTTACAAATGCCATTCTTTGCAGTTCTGGCATGTAGAACAGCAATATTGAAGTAAGACTCTTAATTTCACTTTATCAGAGTGTTCATGAATTGATTTACTACTATTTTGAGACTTCAGAATGCCGTTTACTACAATATCTATTTGGGTAAGGCTGTCCGACATTTTAAGACGAAAGGAAAAAGTTTAAAATAAGTAAGATAAGAATGCATAACAAGGATAAGTCTGTACGACGCATTAATGAGGAACTTATAAAGGATTGGTAGAATTTTCTTTGTGCAACTTTCACTTTCGAGCCAAAAAGTGATGCAGTATTGTTTTAGGTTTATCCGTTGATTGCTTCTTTCCTTTGTGTATTTTTTTCTTGGGATTATCCGCAGTTTGATGCGTAGTAGTGTCTATGGGACGTTTGATTCCAGTTTGGAGGAAGGACGAAATAGATAATTGTGATTTATGCGGTTGTGTCCGTTTCGTATTCCTATCACGCTGTAGTGTTTGACATCCCCAATGGGAAGACTCCATATTTAAGACAACGGATACAGCAATGTGATCCGAAAAGGATGGTGGAGTGTATATCATACCCGTATGAGGTGGTCGAAATTGTAACTCTAGAACCGGTTTCTCGACATCCACAATCCCCCCACCCTCAAAGGATACAGGCCGATAGGCACCATTGGCAGTCGCAGCTGATAGGGCAGCCTCCTCGGATAGGGGATCATGGTCTGGATTTGGTGACCACAATTTGGATATTGGTTTCGTTGTATTGACGTCCTCATCATCATTGCTGACTAATCGTGAAACTAATGATTTGGAAATCAAGATATAATCAATACGACATCCCTCATTTTCATATCGTCGGTTGGTATTTTGATTCCAACAGGTATATCTCCCCCGTGCTGTGGGATACAAGTATCGAAAGACATCAATCATATTATCCTCTTCGATAATTGTATCAAGCCATCGTCGAGGAGGATTTTGAAGACAAACACCATCAATAGATTCAGAAATCGTACGAAGTGTCTGTTCATCCCATACAATACCAGCAATTTTTGCCATCAGCTCGGCGAGTGTCGACAGAGGAAGTGTATTGGCTCTAGATGACAATTTTGTTATCCCCGTCTCTGGACACACATATTTCGTTTCCGTCAAATTGAATGACCATTGGCAATATTCTGGTTTGCTTTCATGTTTTCCCAAATACATCTTTTGTTGAGTGTCGGGTAGTGTACATAAAAGTCGATACCTAGAATACTTTGCACCGGTTAAGGGATTCGTAGTTTCTGTGGGTACAACCTTTTGGCTTTGCAAAGCAGATAGTATACGAGGCCACGCCTTCACAACCTCTTGCTTCCATATTTCATCCATATTATTACATTTATTATCAAGAATATCATCAATGACAATTGTTCGATCCTTCCAATATTTGTCAATTCCTTGATGAGCAATATTCAAATCACCAACGAGGATGACGGGCTTCGTACAGTCCTTCATAGCTCGTCGTAGAGCATTTAAGAATCTCATCTTATCTTCTACAGAGTGACCGCCATTACAGGGAACA
>CAAAJI010000063.1:25209-45588 GCA_900642245.1 Fragilaria radians | reverse complement strand
CGACGCATTAATAAGGAACTATTAAGGATTAGTAGATATTTTTTGTGCAACTTTCACTTTCGAGCCAAAAAGTGATGCAGTATTGTTTTAGGTTTATCCGTTGATTGCTTCTTTCCTTTGTATATTTTTTTCTTGTGATTATCTGCAGTTTGATGCGTAGTAGTGTCTATGGGGCGTTTGATTCCAGTTTGGAGGAAGGACGAAATTGATAATTGTGATTTATGCGGTTGTGTCCGTTTCGTATTCCTATCATTCTGTAGTGTTTGACATCCCCAATGGGAAGACTCCATATTTAAGACAACGGATACAGCAATGTGATCCGAAAAGGATGGTGGAGTGTATATCATGCCCGTATGAGGTGGTCGGAATTGTAACTCTAGAACCGGTTTCTCGACATCCACAATCCCCCCACCCTCAAAGGATACAGGCCGGTAGGCACCATTGGCAGTCGCAGCTGATAGGGCAGCCTCCTCGGATAGGGGATCATGGTCTGGATTTGGTGACCACAATTTGGATATTGGTTTCGTTGTATCGACGTCCTCATCATCATGGCTGACTAATCGTGATACTAAGGATTTGGAAATCAAGATATAATCAATACGACAACCCTCATTTTCATATCGTCGGTTGGTATTTTGATTCCAACAGGTATATCTCCCCCGTGCTGTGGGATACAAGTATCGAAAGACATCAATCATATTATCCTCTTCGATAATTGTATCAAGCCATCGTCGAGGAGGATTTTGAAGACAAACACCATCAATAGAGTCAGCAATCTTACGCAGAGTCTGTTCATCCCATACAATACCAGCAATCTTTGCCATAAGCTCGGCTAGTGTCGACAGAGGAAGTGTATTGGCTCTAGATGACAATTTTGTTATCCCCGTCTCGGGACACACATATTTCGTTTCCGTCAAATTGAATGACCATTGGCAATATTCTGGTTTGCTTTCATGTTTTCCCAAATATATCTTTTGTTGAGTGTCGGGTAATGTACATAAAAGTCGATACCTAGAATACTTTGCACCGGTTAAGGGATTCGTAGTTTCTGTGGGTACAACCTTTTGGGTTTGCAATGCAGATAGTATACGAGGCCACGCCTTCACAACCTCTTGCTTCCATATTTCATCTGTATTATTACATGTATTATCAAGAATATCATCCATGACAATTGTTCGGTCCTTCCAATATTTGTCAATTCCCCTATGTGCAATATTCAAATCACCAACGAGTATGACGGGTTTCGCACAAGCCTTCATAGCTCGTCGTAGGGCATTTAAGAATCTCATCTTATCTTCTACTGAATGCCCACCATTACAGGGAGCGTAGACATTGAACAAACAGAATTCTCCATGATCTGTCATGATACATCGTCCCTGATCATTCAATTCGTCATCCTCACCTGTGAAGGGTCGTGCCGTGGTGGATATCGTAAGACCTGTTCTAGCATATGTGACTACTCCATTCATCCCCGTTGGTGTTGTGGGACTCCAAAATGATTCGTATCCATCTGGTGAGGAACAACGAACTGGTTCTGACCGATGAGATAATTGGGATAGAGATATTTTATGTTCCTGAAGACAAAAAATGTCAATCTGATGACGATTCATATAGTAGGCCAAGGAACTCGTCTTTTGAGTGAATGAAGAAGGTTTGGTCGTCTCCATAGACATGGAAGATGTAGCTTCCGCATGGTATGTTTCATGAATTCGTTGTGCTGTCGTTGAAAGTCCCGCCACATTCCAACTCACAATTAACATAATAGTTGTGGTTACTGTGTCGTTTTAAAAAGTTTACCTTACTTGTGTCATTCATCCAGTTCTTTTTTGGCGGGTATTTGGTATTGAGTTCAACGGCTACTGTCCTATCGATAAATAGTCGTCCGCCATTTGCTGCTTTTGGAGGAAATTCAAATGCAATGCTTTTTCTTTTGCTAGATCAAGCTAACTTGTAGCTTCCATGAATCAATGTGTAAATATATAGAATATCCATATTCTCTATATATACGTGTACTAACAACAAGGGACGTCTCTGATGCGTTTACAAAAGTACATCTCATAGCCTCTTGATTTATGTACAGACTGGATATCTCTTAACGTTGGAACTGCAATCTCCAGCATTGTGACCACTTCCACGAGAATCTGAAGCTTTTGTAGAGTTCACACGTCATTTTTGTACCTCTGTAAGATCTTTAGCCTTAGTTGTCAATTCCTCCAAGACAACAATGATTTCAGCTTCTTAGCGGTAGATGCCGTATCATTTGCAACATCCGTGTAATCTCGTACGCACACACTTAATTGTCCCATCTTCTCATGATCAGGGACAATAAATCTTGATACTTTTCTTGGAAATTCCGAAGTAACTTACATTGACCATCAGTATACTTTGATCTAAGGCTCATTGTTGATAGCTCTATCTGAAATTCTGTCTGCAACAAAGTTAGATTTCTTGCAGATGTATAATGACTATGCGAATTCATCAACAGAGTTGAACACTGATATGACATATGCACACTGTCTTTCAAATAAGCTGTAATCCATGGTTCCCATTGTAGGAATGACAATGATTAAATCAAAGATACAATGAATACGGTCAACTCTTGCTGTGGCAGACCACTGGTAATGAGCACAAAAGTACTTGGAAGTCTGTCAATGGAATTCAAAACAAAATTTAGGGTCTTGCTTCAACCCATGGTCAAAATTAGTAACCTAGCACATGCCTCCAGATGCCATCATGACATTGTCACTACTTTTTTGCTGACTTAGATGTAAAGGTAAGGTGTGGTAACATTTTATCACAGAAATTTTCAAACTCATCTGCACCTAGGAGCAGTCAATCTTCAGGGTTCTTATTTCCATTTGCAAGCTGTAATGCCTTACCTTTTTGAACATTTTGGATCTGCTTCTTTACCTTCATTAAACATTCTTTGCAGTACTCTTTACAGTCACTTTCATTTCATCAATGTCAGTGTTGAGCAATGCGATTATAGACTTGCTCATTGAAATACATGTAGCCAAGGTTCACCGGTGTCCAGCCAAGCACAATATCTAAACATGCCTTAAAGGATTTTGCCAATGATAACGTGGCGCCTCCAATTACTCTTGAAGATGGTATTCTCATCCTTCTTCTTTGTAGATGCTCACTCAAACTCTTTGATTTCAGCTATCATTTTCAAAATGCAAACTCCTGTGCAGCGATAGTTTTGCTCGTTACTGCAATTGATCTTCACACAGAATACTCTCCCTTTCTTATTTTCACTCAGCTTAACCTTCACTTTGTTTTGGAAGGAAAACAGATATGCAGTGGCTGTACCCTCATAATTAGGGAAAGACTATCGCTTGCTTTACCATCTAAGTTAAATCAGACCCACACAAATCCTGGCTTCACTTTACTTCACTCGGTATTTTAGAGTCTCTGCCTTTATTTTAAGAAAGAACCTCACTTAGCACTCTACTTATTCTACAATAGCACCAGCTTTACAGACTTGATCAAAATGCCTTTGGCTTGACTTGACTTGATTGATCTTGGATAGCCTGACAGAATATTCCCTGTTTGAAAAACAATTTTGTGTGTGGCAAACGCAAAAGAGAAACTTAATACTTAACTCAAGTGGAATTGCAAACAAAGACTTAGATAGGTGCTACTGATTGTGTGGCCAGTATAACAGGGTCCTCTCAACACTTTGTACATTGCTCACCATTCAAAATCACAGCTTACACACAATGTGTGAAACAGTAACAAAACCTTTTCAACCACAATGCTTGTAAGTGTCTGAGCACAAGCTTTCAATAATCCTGTTGGGTATGACAGGAAGAATTTTCTTCGCCTCCTGACGGCAAAAGCCAGAAAATAAACTTCAACAATGGGGTTTTGCTCCTTCAATAATTTGATGATTTCCTCTTATAATCTCTCAAGCTTTTAAACTGGGTTTTTAAACTGGGTCAATAGGACTGCACGACTCTAAACGGTAAAGAGTGAACGGTAAACGGTAGGTTGACTACTCCTACAGAGGCTAAAAAGGCCTAAAATAAAAGGTCGTAGGAACTGACATACTACACACACAAAAATTAATTACCCTTTTCTTGAAACCCCATGAGGTTTCTTCAATCCGGTGCATTTCTCATCCTTTCTGCATACACATGACAGAATAGGTATTCTCTTTCCTTATCCAGATAATTATCCAGATAAGGTGTGCCCCCTGGCCAATATCGTCAACTAGGATAATCAATCGAGTATATTATCGAATGATGCAAGAACCTTAAAACTCTTCTCGAAACAGACTGGGTATGTAGCATAACTCCTAATTGAGTAAAAATGAGAGCATTTATATTAGTCGGAAGGGGCTATTCAAACAGACGCTACGTATGCTATACCTTTGGAAATAATTCTAATGAAATATGACAATCTAGCCAGGTATGATACTCCGCTGCATATTGTTGGTAAGGAATGCGAAGGATGCTGGGACATCGATTTGCTCCAGCAAATTCCACAGAAGAATTCTTCATCTTTACAAAAACAGAAGACGAACAAATTTGGATCCAAAGCAAATTTAAAGGAATTGTAAGATGATTGAAGAACAGCTACTCCAACAGTTGAATTCATTGGATTGTCCAGCAACAAAGGCATTGGAAATCGCATTGCGCCAAGATAATGATTCCGAAAGATTTGTGACGTCGAATAACATTGGAGAGAATTCAAATCACTTTGTTTCATACAGACGAAGAATAAGCTTTGATATAGGAGAAATTGTCACAGACATTTTACCTAGTGAAAAAGCAATGTCGTTTCCGGTGATTGAGTGGTATTTTGATGGAGATATTACAGAAGCAAATTCCACTTCAGAAGTGCGACCTAGTTCTCAAATGAGTGGTGCAGACAAAAAAAGAACTGGCACTACTGTCATGCAAAATGCTCCCATTCGATCATCCATAGAGAGACCAAAGATGGAAGGAAAACTAGTACCCAGCTACTTACGACCAGAATCAAGTGCAACATACTTCATACCAAGAGACATTTCCATTCTTGATTTATTCCATAAAGCATAAGGATCGACATGATTAATTTTGTTTTTCACTCCTGGAATCTTGTGAGACAGTCAATGCTAATTGAGCTTCAATGAATATATTTTAGCGAATGGAGCAAACTTCTCAATAAAGTAATAATTTTGTTGATATTCATTACTCATTTTCCTTGCCCTGCACATCATTCACTTTAAGTACATCCAATTTGAATTCCAAAACTGACAACATATCGGGATACAATATAGACCTAGTCTGCCACACTATTGTCATCTCGTCATTTTTTAATTGATGCCAATTATCTGTTAGAGATTTCCTGTTTGCACGGGGACGGATACTGACGTTAGATAAAAACACAACATAAAATGAATTTGGCACAATTGATACACTGCACAAGCTATCCTGATCTTGGGTTTGAATGATGATAGACTATTGACACGATAGTGTGTGATTTGCAGAACACATCTGAGGATAAGAGAACTTCGGAAAAGAGGTTCTATAATCAGAGAGGAGTTTTCCTAGGTGAATTCTTACAGAAAATGAATTCTAATTTAGAAATGCAAACAAATTATAGCTTTCAATACAGTTGTCCTTAAAAAAGACTGAAATTGTGAACTCTGATACTTTTCTATTGAAGCAATATACTTAATTTACAACAGCCTTATCATAAATAAGCACTTCCAAAACCTTGTAAAAAACCAAGCTACAGGTCATAACAGCCAACCATTGGGTTTTGTGGAATTTTAATTGCAATGAAGTCAACCTTTTAGCTTTGAATCATTGTCTCACAATAGGAGAAGAATATTAAGATTCAAGTTTGAGCTATGTTCATATTTGTTGTTTCCAACAAATTTAATGGCCATTGGCAATATTCTGGTTTGCTTTCATCTTTTCCCAACTACAACTTTTATATTGAGAGTCCGGTAGTGTACTCAAACGTTGATATCTAGAATACTTTGCACCGGTTATGGGATTCGTAGTTTCTGTGGGTGCAACTTTATGGATTTGCAGATAGTATACAAGGCCACGCCTTAACAACCTCTTGCTTTGATATCTCATCCGGATTATTACAGGTGATATCAAGAATGTCATCCATGGCGAGTCTTCGGTCTTTCGAATGTTTTTCAATTTTTCTATTTATAACATTTAAATCACCAACAAGTATGACGGGTTTCGTACAATCATCCATAGTGTTGAGGAATGAAGAACCTATCACAAATGAAGTGGTGAAAAGCGACATCGCAAATAATGACATTGCTGATGTGACACCACTCTCTTTTGATGCTGAGAGTAAAAAGAGCTACAAAGATGTTTTGCTCAACGAAATGGAACATGAATAGCTTCTATTCTCACATTTTTTTAATTTAATAATTTTTTTAAGATTAGCACGCTGCACTTTCGTCCAGTGCAATCTGTACTCAACATTTAACAAAAAAGGAGTATGGCACCAAGTAGCAATGCTATTCTTGGAGCAACAACATCTGCTGGCACTGCCAGATAGACAGCATACTTGCCATCTTCCAACAGTCATGGTGTGAACAGTCACAGAAATCACCATAACTGAAACAGAAGTCATGGCAGCACCTCTGGTATTATGGGTCGAGATAGATTTGAGGGTAGAGAACCAGCATAAAGGATATATCTATGATTTTACAAATGCAAGGAACCAAGAACTGTGGATCAAAATCACAAAAGAAATTGTTTCAATTGCTAATTTTGGAAGAAGTTGTCCGGTAAATTACAGGATTGGGGGTTTGAGATGAATCCTTATGATTCATGTCTGGCAAACAGAATATTCAACAGCAAACAATTACCAGTAGCATGGTATGTTGATGACCTTAAGGTTTCTCGCATGGACGTTGAAGTGGTGGGATATATTCATAGAACAGTTGGAATCTGAGTTTTGGAGCAATAAACCGCTATAATGCTAAAGTATCTAAGCGCCACCATTGGTCTCCCGTTAACATTGACAACTGATGACTCCAGATTGGTTCAATGGTAGGCTGATGCATCATTTGCAGTGAACCCAGGCATGAACAGGCACACAGCTGAAAAACAAAAGCTTGTGAGCAGGAGTTTAACTTAAAGAGATATTGTAGGAGTTTACGATGTAATGCCTAAAAATACTTTGGACAAAATATTTTCTTCGAAGTGAAGGTTATCCAGTTGAAAGATAAAAAGAGTTCCATTCTACCAAAACAGAATGGGAAACAATCAAGCGCTAAACATACTCGTCACACGAATATCCAATACTTATTTGTTCATGACTGTGTAGTTAACAAGAAGATCACCGTTTTCCACTGCTTTTCAGATTAAATGGTGGCTGACTATTCTACCAAGCCGCTGCAAGATAACCAATGTTACAAGTTCCGTGACGAGATCATGTGTATTGGGTCAAATGGTAAATATTATTCAACCCACAGGAATGTGGTGAGGAATGAAGAACCTATCACAATTGAAGTAGTGAAAAGCAACATGGCAGATAATGTAGTGCTGATGTGACATCACTCTCTTTTGTTAATGAGAGTAATAAGAACTGCAAAGATGTGTTGCTAAGCAGAATGGTACAAGAATAGCTTCCATTTTCATTTCTTTAATTAGTAAATTTCGTTTTTTGAAATTAGTACGATTTACATTCATTCATTTAGTGTCATCTACACTCAACACATAGTTTGTTGCAGGGCATTTAAGAATTCATCTTATCTTGTTTAGAATACCCACCATTACAAGGGACATAGACATTAAACAAACAGACTTCTCCATGATCTTTCATGTGACAATGTCAATTATCAATTAATTCATCATTGAGGGGATACACATACATTCCATACAAGACTGATTCTAATCTTCTCTCAAAACCTTCTCTTGAAGTACAACTTAAAAATATTTAGAAACCACCTTCGCTCATATATTTTAATCATATAATTATCAATTACTACTGTATCTATCCTTTATTTAAGCCTGCTTCTATTTGAAAGTAACTTGTATCTGCTTAGCTCGATTGCTCCGTAGATCAGATTCAGTGAATATCCTACTGTTGATCCAGCTAGAATCCCACATTCTTCTTCTGTGCATAAAAACTTAAATTATGCATTGTATTTATAACTCAACATTATTGAAAAAATTAAATACACGGATCAATCAGTCCTTATCTGGAAAAAGAAAGTTATTCAATTGAGCAATGGCAGCTGCTGCAAACATTCAAGCCCTAGCTAATGGCGTTCAGAAAGCTGTACATCCAGCAATGAAGTAGAATCAGGTATTGCCACAATACCAATGCATTTCTCTGCTATTGACATTGATCTATGGAAACAAGCCACCACCTTACTTCCTTATAAACTTGATGTGGAATCAAGCCAGATTATTTAATTCAGTGAGGAATTTTGTGATAGAGCTATTGCATCAGGTTGGCTAGCTGGCCAAAGCAACACCATAGACATTCCTGACTAAAGTGGAATAATCAAAAATCGCATTAAGCAATATGGTCAACTCAATAAGCAGAATGCTTAATAACATGTGGCTGGTTATCTTGGTCAAAAAGACTTGCAACGCTCCCAAAATGTTACGCTGCATGATGAATCAAATCAACCACTTTATAGCATCACCAGAGCCCTTGAAAATGCAACAACAAACATAGCAAGGAATCAATAAGGATAAACCCTTAGCTTTAATAGGAGAAGGCACAATCTAAAGGAAAATAGAAGATGACAATAGTCAGTGCATGATCATGAAATGAAAACAGCAAGATATGTGCCTTCAGCATTGGGCTCAATCATCTGATGACAGTTTCCCAAGGAAGTAGAGTGCCATGTGCACCACGAATGTTAAGGAGATAATCCCTGAATGGAAACAACTACAACACACAAGAACAGTCACGTTGGACTCTGCTACCAACATTGCAAAATTTCTTACATCTCCAGGAGGCTGTCTAATATTGTATTTTTGATACAGTATCATTTTTAAACTTCAAAATGGCACAAAAAATGAGCATGTACAATCAGTGCACGCACTAAACTGGCAACAAGGTCTCAATGTTTTAAGGTGAAGGAAATGCAACTCATATTCATGTTGCAGAATATGATTTTGGATCAATCCCATTGAAACAGCTTTCCATGTTACAAAAGCCTGTACCAAACAGGTATAAATCAGACCAGGTTCTAGAGGAAAGAAGTCTATGATTTTGCTGAGGGCCCCACCAATAAATATGCTCAATCCTGTGAATGATAGCCTAGCCACTGATGATGTTCAGGCTGAACTCCTACAAATGACATCACCACTTGAGTCACTTGTCTTTCATGAAAATTTGCCTAATGGCACTTCTGGATATCCTACCAAGTCGGTTATCAAATGTGAAGCCACCAAAGTGTGCTGGATGTATAAATGGCACAATTAAGAAAAGGCCATGGCTTACAAGCAAGAGGGAGGCTTCAGAGCAAGAAAACCAGGAAATTGCGTTTCAGTATACCAATTAGAATCGGGCACATCAAGTTTTATTGCTCAGTTTAAACAGAGCCTGACACAGCAAAGATACTATGCAGCTACATTTAAAATCTTAACCCTCCTCGTGGCTTTGTTGTTTGCGCTCTGCTTTCGAAAATAGTTAAGGTCTCTCTCTCGTAATGCTTCATAAAATTGCAGAAGCTTACCTTCTTGTTCCCTCTCGATTTTACACTCGGCAAAACTATTGAGCAGCTGTTGGATTACATCTAGAATTCACTTCTTCCTCCTGAAACTATCCTCTAGTTGCCAAGCTGGCTCTATACTGACCGGTTGCCTGCGGAAAGTCCATTTGTTTCATTGGCAACAATACCCTCCCCAATTGCAGCGCCAATAAATGTCATTTCCTCAAATTCCTTGCACAATAGTTTTTCAAAGGCAGTTCTATCATACACATGTTGCTGCAATCCTTTCTCAATCTTGGATGTCAAACTCTTCCTGATATTGTCTGAGTACCCTGACGTTGTTTCCCCATTTTTGTTATGACTCAGAGTATTGCTTTCTTCAATTCCATAACTCTCATACATTTCAAAGGGTTGCAGGTTGAATTTCTTCCCTACGTAAAGGGGCTTTATATCCTTTTGGAATTCCACTTACACTTATCATGCCCTTCCCCTTCCTGCCAATTTGACGTGGAGACCATACCTGAATATGAAATCTGGTCTTCGTGGACATTAGTAACATCCAAAAACAGTCGTTAACCGACTTTTTCTGCAACAACACGATTGTCGTGACTACATTTTACGACAAGTTATCTTTAAAAATATAAACATTAATACTTGCATTTTTTCTTCTTCAAGCCCATTCAATATTCCAAGTCTGAGAGCAAAGTATCTCATACATTATGCGAAATATTTTGGCTGCTAGATTTTGTTGCAGCACATGCAATAACATTCACTCAATTGAAATGAGCCTCAGCCAGTCAAAAGTATTTCAAGATTGCTTATGGCTGCAACCAATCTAACTAGTGCTTCCAAGTCCATGCTTTCACAGCATGTTGTTGCAAGGATACATTAAGAGGACTCTCATTGTAATTCATCAATACTAGAGAGCATAAAATCAGAAATAAAAGTAGGTTGGTGATGCATCAATCCCAAACATGGAATTAACAAGAAGATCATTCTTCATTTTCTGGACACTCGTCAAGGTATCATAGGCCTCTGGATGCATTACAGATAGTTTCCTTTTAACATATTTTGCATTGCAATTTTTTCTTTACCAAGTCTTTCTAACTTCACACCGGAATCATAAAACATTCGCATTGCAGTTGTTAGGCTTTTCCAAGATTTTACTCTAAATGAATTTCCCCGACTTGTGACGCCGTCTGAATTTTTTTGAAAATTTGAATAATGAGAAGGATCCTGGAATTCTGCGGCTAATCGATTTGCTTTCAACGATATTCTTCCACAGAATTGTTCTTTATGATTACGGAAAAAAGAAGGCAAGAATACAAAATTTGGAACCAGAGCAAAGTTAATAAAGTGGAAAGATGATTGAAGAACACCTACTCAAGTACTTGAATTCACTTGGATCACCAGCAACTAAAGCACTAGAAATCGCATTACGACAAGGAGATGCACCCGAAAGTTTTGAGACATCGAATAACTCTGAAAGGAATTCATGTCGAAGAAGAATAAGCTTTGATATGGGAGAAATTGCCACAGACGTGATACCTCTTTCTGAAGGAATGTCGTTTCCGACGATCGCATGGTTTGCTGATGAAGATATTGTTAAAGCAAAGGCTAATTCAAAAGGGCGATCTCACTTCCGAAACAGTAACACTAATGAAAAAAGAGCTATCACCGCTATCGCACAAAATGCTCCTTTTCGATCCTCCTTAGATGGACCAAAGATGGAAAGCAAACTGGTGTCCAAGTATTCGCGACCATAATTGAGTGCGACTTGCTCCATAACACCGGTAATTGATTTTTTTCTTCAATAATAAAAGATCAGCATGATTATAAAAACCATGTGTAAATGAGGCAGTCAATACTACTTGATTAGTTGATCTTCAATGAGCAAATGAGTGAACGGAACAAGCGTCCCACTAAACTAATCGTGATACAGTATAAATAACCAGTCACATTATTGTTATCTATATCATCCCGATAGACCGTGACAAACTCTACTTGTAAAACTGAAATTTATTGTGATTGTAACTAAATTTTTAATCTGTAGCCTCAATAATTAAACTTACACAACCTATGTTCTGAAAAAGTCTTTTCTTGAAAATTAAATTCAACCCACTCCCTTTCATCTTCAAGCTTCTCATGACCTGCGTTAGCACGTCAAAAGATACTGAAAAAGGCTAGAACTCTTCACTTTCTGGTATAGAAGAAGAGCATTGATGTTCTAGAAAATGTTGTTTAATAAGAACAGCTAAAATCTACTTATTGCACAATCAAAACAAATTGATTTAACCATATACTCATTACATTCAAAATCATTGGGGCTAACAAAATTGACTTACCATCTAATTCCACTTGGAATTCTTTGATGCAATTGAGTTAGTTTTCAGAAAAGATACACATCATACCTTCTTTGAATTTACAGGAGAGTTTGTATTCTGCAAATATGTTGAGAATATCCCTTACTTTTCATCCAGATGTGATTATTTGTCAAGGTTTCTCATTCAAAATAGTGAATTCCAGATGTTCAAGAAACATTCCCAAACATTTTGGTTCCATATCCAGCCGTTACTTGTTCAGGCATAATTGTGTAATCATAGAAACTCTATACATGGTAAAGTGTTGACATCCTTCTTGAGAATTTGAGCATATTCAATCAGGACATTCTTGGTCCTTTCACACTGCGCTAATTTCGCTCCTTAGTCATTCTGCTTTTTTTGCAGAGTCTGTATTTCTTGAAACATTTCATACAATCTCTTATTTCTGTAAAGCTATATTATCTGAAGTAATCGTTTTGCAGCTGTTTTCAACATGTGAAATAAAAGTCTATCCGATTGTCGGTTTGACAAGTTAAAGTCAATCTGATGACTGATGGGAGCAATCGTGATAGGCGAAAACAGCGATTGTGCGTTAAGAGAAGTTTAAAGTTAAAGTGCCACAACGTCTACACACTTAAGGACGCTGTATACTGGCATCACTGAACACAATGTTACGAGCTAATAACCTGCATCTAAAGTTGAATCTAACGAGAAGTGCCCTTCATTCGAACTTTCATTGATGAATTCTAAATAAAATTAAATCATTCCTGTTAAGGATATGGAATTCATTAGCAAAAGAAATCTACATCAATATTTAGGTGCATTGTGAATTCTGAATTCCTTTAAACAGGAATCTTTCATTTATGGCTCAAGTTCAAGTTGTAGAGATAGGAATTGGCTTGCAAATGATTTTTCCCATGATTAAGTGACATTCTTATCGTCTCTTTCTCTATACAAGTTTCTTCAATGATCAATGTTATGAAGTTATTAAGGATCATAAATAGATTGAATTTTACAATTATAATCCACTTTTCCATTTTTCTCTTCATCCTTACTTCTTAGCCGTTTCTCTCTCCAATATCTCGTAAGTTTATGATTGTGAATTCAAATTGTAAAATACTTCGATTTATAATGTGACTCAAATTCTATATTTTCCTTTTAAACCTTGGGAAAACATGTGATGGAAATAGTCATTTGAATCATTTATTGAACGACGTTGTAGAAAGTGGTGAGCCATTAGGGAATGTTACAGACTTTATGTTTCTTTTAATAAGGTTGCCGCTTGACCTTAAACTACCGGGTAGACGTAGAGGTCAGTGTGTAAAAATAACGATGTTGATTTCCGTAATGTCTACGTCTAGGTTACGGGTTTTATAAATTTATGGTAATGAAAGTTGAATTGCTGAAGTCAGCTCACGTTGAGAAAGACCGACACCCGTCGGCGCAATTTCGAATCTCCATTTCGATCATCTCGTTTTCTAGATGATGGCTAACCGAGGATCATTCTTATCCAAAGTGGTAGAAAGTTTGCAATATCGTAGCTCTATTGCAGACAACTCAAAAATACCTAGTATTTCGAATGATCGACTGAACTTCACCTTCGAGTGTACGTCTAATAAGCAATCGAAAAAAATAAATATCGTGGGTCGCGATGATCAGTTAAATGAATTGCACGAAATTTTTGACCGTATGAAGATTAGTGAAAAGATAGAGATAGTTCTTATTCATGGAGCGCCTGGAACAGGTAAAAGTTCCTTGGTGGATGCATTCACACAAAATCGTTCCTACGACGTCTTATTTGCGAAAGGAAAATTCGATCAACTTCAATCTCATGTACCCTATTCAGCACTCGTTGCAGCATCGGATCAACTTTGTCGACAAATTCTAATGCAGAAGAATAGTGTTGTGATTCGTGAGAGAATTCGTTCCATCTTGGGTCCTGAAATAAATCTTCTTGGAAGTTTGATGCCTATGTTAATTGAAATGGCAGGAGTCGCTTCGGATAAAGTTAATTCGAACTTGGAGGAAAATATCGGAGAGTCATTCACGAGATTCAAATTATTGTTTAGAGCATTCTTACGATCTTCGGCTTCTAATGAAAATCCTGTAATTTTGTTTTTAGATGATTTACAATGGGCTGATACCGCCTCGTTAGAAGTTTTAAACTCAATCGTCACTGATACGTTGTCTCGTAATATCATGATCATATTCTCATTTCGTGATGATGAAATGTCAATTGAAACGTTACGGAAGTTAAACCTGGTGCATAAACATAATCAGGAAGAGGATTCTACATCATTGAGTGGTCAACACGATCATGCCCTCATCACCGATATTTCAATTGAATCTTTGGATGAAATCAGGTTGAACGACCTAATAGCCTCGAAACTTGATCTGGAATTAACTTGCACTCAATCTTTAAGTCACTTAATTTGGAAAAAGACAGGCGGCAATCCCTTTCATGCCCTTAGCTTTCTAGAAATGTTGTCTATGAACTCTCTCCTTGTTAAAGCAAACCAAGGGAGTTGGACATGGGATGAGTCTCAAATTCTTCGGGTAACAAATGTTTCTGACAATCTTGCATGCATACTGGAAACAAAGCTAAAGAGTCTGCCAGAGCAAACGAGATCTATACTGCAAATAGCATCATTTATCGGACATGAATTTCCTTTGTCCATATTAGTAACAATTGTTCATGAAGAGCAAGATGCAATCGCGAGCGAATATTGTTTTCATCGCCAATCTATGCAAGTCATCAAGACATGGATTAGTTCAGCATTGAAAATTGCATTAGATGAAGGCCTTCTTATACATTCTCACAAGATTGATGAATACATGTTCTCTCATGATAAGATTCAAGAGGTTTTATATGAAACATTGATGCCTGACGAGACAGAGAGGAAGTTATTACATCAGCGTATCGGCGCAATAATATGGGATTCAGTGAAAGATAAGGAACCTTCCCAAGTTGATGATTGGCTTATTTTCTTGGCAGCAGATAATCTGAACCGGGCAATTACTCTTGTAGACTATTCTGGAGATAGGTATTCTTTGGTTGGATTAAATCTAACTGCAGCGAAAAGAACTATTCACAAGTCCGCTTTTTTTTTGGCATCCGAATATCTTCGACTTGCCGTTGATCTTCTAAATTTTGAATTTTGCTGGGAGGAGCAATATGAATTGTGTCTGGAAGTATTCAATACAGCAGCAGAAAATGAAAAGAATATTGCTTGCTTCACTCGAAGCGCAAATCTAGTCGAAACGATTCACTCACATGCCAAGCACATTTGCCATCGATCCATTGCTTTTGCAACTGAAATAGATTCACTAACAAGTCAAGGAAACCTCAAGGGCTCTGTAAAACTTGGATTAAGCGTTCTTCGACAACTTGGAATAAAACTTCCACAAAAAATCAATAAGTTTTTCATTCTCAAAGAAGTAGTCATGACAACGAGGGCACTTGGCAGACGAAATATGCACGATTTATTGTGCCTTCAGGAGATCCATGATGAGAAAATTTTACTTTCACTTTCAATCATGAGTTTAATCGTGGGTAATGCATTTTCGCTGGCCGATGCCTACAAAGAAGTATTTGCCGCTATCTGCCTTAAAATGTTTCGCATTACATTGAAAAGTGGAATTTCTAAGAAGTTTTCTCCAATAGCTATCATTGCTTGGGGTTGTTTGAATGCCTCCCTTGGTCGTTTTGATGTTTCTCAAGAATGTGAAAAACTGGCATTTAATATTATTGACAAATATGGTATGGAGTCCATTAGAGGGGCGAATACAATCATCAGCTACAGCTTAAATCACTTTTGGAGAGGAAAACTAGATTCCGAATCTTGCTCTGCATTTTTAACTGGTTATCATCTAGCTATGCGCTATGGTTCTATCAACATTGCGCAACAAGGGGTTTTCGCCTGGCTCGGCACCTCTTTGTATCTGGACGATCAACTTATTGACATACATGTGAAGACTCGATCATTTGTTACTGAAATGCGAGAATTCAATTCAATAAATGGTTTGATGCTTATTCTCCCTTCCTGGCAAGCCGTGAGTTCACTCCCATGCAACTTTCCTGTACTGACAAAGTAATACGAATTCTCATTACTTCTTTCCTACACAGCTGCTCAATATAAGTGGTGATAAGATGAATGTTTATTCTTCACATTTACGAGGTGAAGCTCTAGATGAAGCATTTGTTTCTAGAATAAAAGAAATCGACTCCAAAACAGCACTTCTCAATTTACATGTTATGGAATCAGTCGTGAGTTATTTATTTGACGACGATGAATTCGTGCTAAAGAATCTGTGGTTTCTTACGAATAACCAAAAGGAAATGCAAGGTCATTGTGCAACTGGGTTATTGAAAACCTGGCTTTCAATCTTTCATTATGAAAGGTTTCTTGTAACTGGAAAGTGTATACATAAGAGACTTGGCCGCTTATCACATAAGAAAGTCCAATATTGGACAGCTACGGGGACAGAAATGTTACATTGCCTAAGCCTTTTTTTGGATTCGATGGCAATGCTTTGCGTCTTGAAAGCTCCATGTGAAACACTTGTATCAACTTTCCTTAAGTCTGCAAACGCATGCGCTGCCAGTCGATGTCAACTGTTTGAAGCTCTTTCGTACGAATATCTGGCAAAAGAATATTACAAACTAGATCCAAAGGGAACAAATTTCCTCATGTATCGAAATCAGGCAATCACATTGTACCAAAATTGGGGAGCCATTGCAAAGGCAGATCATGTTGCAATGAAATTTGCTAGTCAATGATATCACAAATCCAAAAAAATCTGGAGTGTTGATAGGTTTAGAATATGTATGTTATTAAGTGCGATTCCAATAGATTTCAAGCCATAAACTCATTTCATGCTGCATATAACAAATTACAGCTTAATTTATAAGTTTTCGGTTGGTTCAATCCGTGACATTCAGTCATCCAATTTGGAAAAACGAATTCACGTTTGCCTTTCGCTTGAGATGCAAATGATTGACTAGTATCTTGAACAACTCAAGAAGAGAGTATAGTTCTTCTCACTTGCTCAGAGTCTTTCCAGTTAATTATGTAGGTAAAGGCATTCTAGAACAGGCAAGAGATGAAATTATACGGACAATATACGTAATAATGACCTCTGATTGTTTTCCATTTGATTTGAAAAAGAAAAATATTACAATTCCTTTACGATTATTCAAAACAAATGACAATAGTTAGGTGATACGTCATGTGAGTTAAACATTAAAGGTCTTGAATTCTGTCACTTTGTTTCTATCATAAACTTCTATCCAAGATTGCCTTTGTACCAAGGTTCATGTGATTTATTAGGTAGGAGTTATGTTATGACCATCGAAATTGTTGATGATACTGAATCAAAAATCTTTGGTATCGATTACTACATTGAGAGATAAATGCTTTGCATTTCATTGGCAAGCTAGAAAATATTTCCTTAATTGTTTAGAAGAAGTCTAAATCAAAAAGATTTAATGAACATGACTGAAGCTAGGAAACAATCATCTTTAACTGACTGAGGCGAAAATATATCAATTTTTCTATCAAGCTTCAATAGGTTGGGAATCTAGAACAATGCTAGAACAATGAACTGAATTCTGAGAGAAACGTGAAGGACATTTTTTCCAGATAGGCATATCCAAAACGTAATCTTAGTAGCTAGATACAGGATCAGAATGAAAGATTGAGTTTAAAAAGCATTTCATTCACCATCATAAATTAAAAAAGATGATTTGTATGGTGCAAGTGTTTAGTATATACATGTAGGGTGATATTAGTCATGCAACAGCCAGGATAGTGTGTAATATTTGTGTACAATGTAGAAGAAACAGTGTCCTTTCAGATGTGCAGAATTTGTAAGATTGTTGTGACATCAACCGGTATGAAAAATGCATCTTTTATAGGATTCGTTGATGCAAACACTGTTTGATGTTTTAACATGGGAGCGATTTAATATGAGGATATCTCCAATGGAATATCGAATCTTAGGTCACCAAAAGATGAACATGTAAACATAAATAGTTCCAATCCAAAAATCAATTTTTGTTGAAATATAGTTTTGTTCAATGACGCAATAATACAAAAGTTCAAAAATAAAGTCATGATGCAAAAAATTAAAGTTTCAATTACTCAACGCATGAGACTGGCAAAATATCTTTTGACGTTAAATGACCTGACGTATTATCGAATGCCAGCAAAGCTTGCCCAACAAAAAAATTCGTGCCTGAAACTGGATTTCCTTCTTTTGTTTCACTGTTGAAACCACGCTTATTCTCCAGTGATAGGGTGCTTGTGTTACTTTAACAACAGTTGATCTGTCCACCTATCTCAAATGAACGGGAAATCTGTAGATACCACAGGATAGATAAAATTATAATTATGATCTACTTCTAGTCTCGTTCTGAAAAAGTCGGTTCCTAGCCTTACAATTTCAAGTTTAAAATGTGACTCAGTCGGAACAAAGAATGCTGACGAATACTCTTTTAGTCACTAGTTGAATCAGTCACGATTCCCAACATTCACGAGCCAATGATGATAAAGCTCTGCTTCAAATATCTATCCGATTTGAGAGGGTGACATACACATTTGAAAGCATTACTTTACCAACAATGATTCCAAGGTTACATCACTTACTTTTAGTTCTTGTAAGCTTTCAGCTCTGCTTCGTCTACTATTCGTCTCGACTGTCTAGTCAAGAGGAACAAAGTCTCTATTTTCGTACCTTGACTGATTCCAAATCAAAAACAAGATTCAAGATTAATACTACACTCCAAGGAAAAAATACAGACATTCAAGACCTCAGAACCAATCCAAATGCAAAAGGAGGAAATTCCGGAACCCAATGGCAAAAAGATCATGACAACGGTTATGGCACCATGAACACAAAGGATATGAATTCAACTTATCAAGATAGTACGCAACTTTTGATATCATGGAACCCTCAATCCAAAGAAGAAGAATATTCAAGTCATCAAGTTTTGTTTCGTCCTTTTTTCCGAAACCCGAAGTATCATAATACTACAGTCCATGGCGAGTTACTTCCTGGCCCTTTCTTAAAGGATTCACTGTTCCTTCAGGGGGTACGGTTAACAACATCCTACGAACAATCAGATTCTCAACTTCATGTAGATGTCTTTGGCTTTCCAGGTGATCTCGTCACTAGTCGAGAGAACAAACACTGTGATATTCACTCTCAACCAAGAAAGTGGGATCTCGACCTTTACGACACATTCCGAACAGGAAAGAAACAACTCTATTGTCAGTTGGAGTGTGAGAATGATCAAAACACCTCATGTACTGATTGTGGTCCACCTATACGTATGATCCTCGTTCCTCTTGTGTCGGGCGATGTCAATCAAGACAGAAAAACATTAATCTGGCGATGCAATGTGACACAATATCTCAATAAGCAGAGTCTTCTGAATCAATCAGCTATATCACCGTATCGACCCATGTCAATTAGAGTAAAATTGTATGTGCAAAACATGACCAATGATGGAAGTATATCCCCGCTACATAATATTACCCAAATCGATATTCCATTGCACACGGGGGTTGCTGGCCATGGTGGACCTCAAGTTCGATCTATTGAGAGAGGGTACTATACGAAACGACAACAAAGCTCGCCTTATCGTGTTGGGATGTGCATGATGATCTACGAATTGCGTGCTGCGAAGTATATTCCCGAATTCATTCAGCACCATACCAATGTGGGATTGGAGCATTTTTGTTATTGGTGTGAATGGAACGTTAGATTCGAGTATCATGTCTAATATGGAAGAAATGCTCCAACCATACATTGATGATGGGCTGGTCGTGTTGCAAGCTGTCGGTATTCAAGATTATTTTGTAGCAGATCGTACATCACACAACAACAGTTTTATCATCAATGTCTGTACAACTTCAAGGGTCTTTCCAAGTACCTTGTGACATGGGACGTGGATGAATATTGGATACCACCTACTCGTTTGGAAGTCTCTGGATTCAATAACTTTACACTTCATCGAATGGGAGTTGTCAATCAGACTTCAGAATCGGACCTGAGTCGGACTAGCAATTCAACATTGAAACAACTGGAGCAGCATTTCATCACACAATCTGAGATATCGTCGTTTCCCTCATTAGTCAGTAATGACACATTATGGAAAGGAAGCAACTACTCATCATCCATTGGTATTTATGATACAATCCAGGCCATCGACAAGTATCATAGACAACATGGTTGTGAGGAAAAGTGGTGTTTTCATGTGTTACCGTCGTATGCAGTTGCATTGCGATCTAAAAAGGTTGTAGACCGAACTGATTTGATTGCAAATGACTTTTTGTATCGGGAAGACATGGCGAAACTTGAATATCAAAAGGTGATTTTGCAAACTCGATTTGCAATGATGAGTGGTATACATTT
>CAAAJI010000062.1:203718-220687 GCA_900642245.1 Fragilaria radians | reverse complement strand
TACGTCAGAGGGAGATATAATCATAAATCTTGAATTGTAAAGAACAAGACACTTTATCAACCACAGAAAGAAAAATGTGGATGGATTTCAGCTGTCCATTTAAAAGCATCAGATACGCTGACAATAGTGAATACATAATTAGTTGAAATGATGTTATCCTTCAATTTTTTATTACCTGACTTAAACGATCCAAGAAATTAGGAAAAACAGCAATTGTTACAACTTTCTGATGTATCTGGAAATATACAATCATCTCAACTATGTTTGAAAATCGTAAACTCCAATTCCTAATGAAATTTGGAGAAAAAAGAATCAATAAGAAAGTAGAGCAATAGAATACCTCCTAGAAAAGAATGTCTGGAGGGCTTATTCTGACAATTCAGGGATGATCTGAGGATGAAATAAGAGAAGTTTTGCACCATTTATTTTTCAGATTTAGATAGCAGCATCATAACTCTTTAACGGCCAAAGAGAAATCACGAAATTACGATGCATGAGATTATCTCAATCTCAATAATGGATCTATATCAGATGGAAACATTATTTTGATCACAAAGAAGAACATCTAATAACTCCATGATTATACAGAAGATTTATTTTTTTGAACCATATCATCTATACTTGTACTACTTTTTTCCAGAATGAACATTTATATTTATTCATCCTTATGTATCTGATTGAAATCCCAGGAAGTAAATGAGATGATGACGGAAAGATTAGGGAAGAATTGTGAAAGCTAAATACTAGGGTGTAAAGCATCTAGTAATCCAGAGCTAGAACCTTGAATATAGTTTTCTACTTTTTTTTCGTGAATCCTTTCATCCTTAATAGATCAAGAGTCGAATGTCGTAGTTGTGCTTATGCGTGATGGCAAGGCACTATACCTAAATGTTGTAGAGGCAGTGGGTAGATTGATTTTGCTTTCTGTTCTGCAAGCAACCTAACTTTCATACCATGATTACATGTATCTACATACGTAATGCCATTTTTGTTATCGTCAGTCAATTCTCATGCATGGAATTAGAATTGGAATCCATGACTGCATGCTTCAAGAGCATTTACCTGGTCATTTATTTTATCAGTATAATCACCAGATAGGGTAAGTGTTATGTCCCTTACTTCTTTGCTGAATCAAAGGATTCGGCCTGTTTCATTAGTTCTTCCCATATATGCTTGAGTTCCGCCTCCCATTCAAGAGGATTATTCCGAAAGCGTGTAGCATCTTCTGGTGACAATTTTTCGGACGCCAAAACTGCTTCCAATATAGTCTCCCGTTGTTCCCAAATGGATTCCCAGGATTGATCTGTGGATTGTAAAATCCGTAAGGCGTCGTTTGTGGCAGCCTGTATTTCGTCATCGGCAATGATATCCTTAAGAGAGCTTTTGATGTTCATAGCACTTAGCTGAGTTATTTCACTCATGACCTGTTGCATGGCTTCTAACGATTCGGGATCATCACCCAGGATGTCTTTCAGTTCATTCATGGTGTCTTCCATTTCTTCAGGCGACATTTTACTGAACATTTCGATTGCCGCGAGCAGATCAGGATCTTCCAAGTCCATACCGATCTCAGGCTGATCCAAGGTATTCACCACTGCTTCCTTCATCTTCATATCTCGACCAAGTCCAAATTGTGCCACAACTGGCTGTTGGTATATTGCAACACTAAAGCATCAGTTTCAAAACCAAATCGAAAGTTAACTTATTGTAATGACATAGGAGTTCTACACACCATGGAGTACATCATCGTAGCCATTGAATAAAAATGGATTCTTCTCATGGTAACGTTACCAAATGTTTTTTGGGCTGCAATGTGTCAAATCGATGTCACTGAAGTAAAGTTACTACCGGTAGTATTTTCTAGTATTTTGTAGGTGATTGTGTGTGTTGAATAAGCGAAAGAAATGTAGAGTGAGAAAAATAGGAGTCTTATTGTATTTGAATTATTACCTTTAGTTTTAATGTTACAACCTCACATTTTTGATCTTTTCGTAGGTAGATTTCTATTCAATAGTTCAAGGCCTTCAGACCTTCTAGTATGTAGACTTCTTTTAACTTGTCAAGAAAAAAAAAGAGATTTTATATTCTCGATTTTAGACCTTTCAATAGGCTGATTCCAAGTCAAGACAACGAGAGATTTTGTTTTCGATTTTCATGACACAAGTCAATTAAGCCTTGAAGTTATTATCTAAGCTTACATTTTTGCCATAGCTGTCTGTTAGACATGTCATTGATACGAAAGAAAAAGAACAGACCAGGCCAGAAATAATTGTCAATTATAGCATCCAAAATGAAGTCAATCTTACTTTGGAAACAATATAATTGAGAGTTGTGTAGAATATTTTCCCAGTTCAAAAGTGGTATTGTCATTCCTCCAAAAAGTGAATATTACAGATTACATTGGTTGAAGACAGCACCAAAGAAGTTTGTTACTTGTCAGATCAAGTAATAAACTGAAAATCAATGGTAATCCTGACAGATGGTATCATTCTGATTCCATACAGAGAATTGCAAAGACAGTAGCATTATTATTTACTTTACATGGCTTTCAACTGAATGAGATGCTGAAGTGAGTTTAATTTTTATTCTCATACAATTTTAACTCAAGTAAAGCTGCTGTTTACCAAATGTAAGCATATCATACAAAACTCCTTCTTTTGCTTTCCTTTTATGTTGGAATCTTGTCCCCACACATGTCACGGAATGAGGCAGATAATTCGCAGGAAGACTGATTTTTTGAAAGTTGAAAGCCCACCCAAGAATTCTGATTGATGGTTCTTTGACAGCATTTCTGAAATTGATGGTTGTGAGATCTCATTCTTTTTTTTGGCACATATCCTATTTTCCAAGATTTTTTCTCGAACAAGCCAAAACCTTCTGGAGACGATGTTACGGCAAGCCATGATTACACGCGCACGTCACCTCACTGGTGACTTTGCATCACGTATCGATTGCTATCAATATAGAAATCCCCTACTTACTCTTTCGTCTTTATATGATCCAACCAATCATCCATTGCAAGTACGTTGGAAACGTCGTGATGGAAACAAGGCCTTCTATGAATTACGAAAGACAACACCGAAACAGATGAAAAAGTTTAGACGACGTCAAGCCGAAATATACCATGAAAAAGTGGGTAAGCATTCACCTCCAAATAGTAAGGCTAGCGCAAGGCGACAATTGTTGGAGGAGAGACGGCAATTCTATTTGAATTACGACGAATCCAAAACGCCGGATGAACTCGAGTATACATTAAAGCAGGCTGCATTCGAGCATTTAGTAGGGAATACATCCCAATTTTCTTCAACTCCTACGCCGGAACCTCTCTATCTGGGTCATAAATATGAATATTATCTTCATGTGATTAAACATCAATTGAAAAAGTTCGACAAGGCCATGGCTGAAGTTGGAGAGGTCGATGTTGAGACTTTACCGGACACTGTTATTTCCAAAATGCCAACGGATAATGTCATTTCGCTGCTTGTCATGTCGTATCGCGACAAACATGGAACACGATTGAAACCTGTTGGTGTGGCAAAGATTTTGGGCCTACTACTACAAGACTTAGGCTTACCTGTATCCTCCTTTGGACCAAAGACATATAATTCCATCCTGACTTGTTGCCTCAATCCTACCGAAGCAAGGCGTATTTTCAAACTTATGAGAGATGAACAACATACGATTCCAGCTGAAGCCTGGTCTGTATTGGTGGATATACACGCTAAGCTAGGGGATTTTAAAGGGTGCGATGCGGTCATGAGAGAAATGATAATCGAGGGGGTGAGACCGAAAATTACTACTTACACATCCTTGATTGCAGGTTGTTATAAGGCATGCATATCTGCGCGTATGCCGAGCTCTGTCCGTGCTCAAGCCAGTCAACTCGCGTGGGAAAAATGGAAAGAAATGAGAATTGTTGGTATAGATCCGGATCCAATGGCATATGGTGCCATCCTTAGGATTTGTGCTGCCAGAGGACAAGCAGAAAAGGCACTGAGTCTGCTAGAAGAGATGAGAACCTTACAAGTTTTGCCCACCACACTATGCTTTTCTTCGGCTCTCAAGGCGATTGCTCGGTCACACAATTCTATCGTTCGTTATCAAAATGGATCATCCATCCGCTATCGACGAAGACAGGAGGTTGCCGCATTCCACGGAAAAATGACCTTAGAGGTGCTGGTTGCTGCGGAGAAGAGTGGAGCCAAGATAGATGATGGTTTTATTGCCAATCTCATCCTTTGCGCTGGTGCAGCAGGAGATTCGGCTACAGCTAAAGCAATTTTTTTAGCAGGTGAACTTCGGAAAATGGATCATCTCAGGACAATCGGAACAGATGAACACTTGAAAAGACTCGATAGTCTCGCGAAGGGTTATAATGTCGACGATGAGACAGATGCCCTCACAGCACTTGGAATCTCAGACACAGATTCGTTAGTAGAACAAGAGAATGAAGATTTGCTCATGCCTCACAAGCGAAAGAGAGTACGGTAAAGATAGCCGTGTATATTCTGCATTGATGCTCGCATGCTCTCAAGCTTTGGACGAACGAGGACTAGGCAATATGTGGGAAGGGCGTGACAATAAAGGATACCTCTGCGAAAATTCTCTATTAATGCTAACAACAGCTCCTGAGCCAAATTATTTTGATAGCTCGATTCCTGGTGTAGCCGCAGCGACTCTTTCGCAAAGCATGTTTACCGACGATGTCGATCGAGAGCGAGACGATATGTCTAAGAAATATCGGCGTAAAAAGGGTGAGGTCATGGAATTCGATCCATCAGGGACGACCTTGGACGACATCGATCCGTATCTATATCAATTGTACCAAGATGAAGATCCAGCCTTATTGCGTGGCAACCCCGATGCCGCAGTTGAGCAGCTTCCTGCTGATGATCCAGCCTGGGATGTTCGAGGAAGCGAGAGAAAGAGTCAGGTCGAAGAACAAAATAATAAGGAAAAGCAAAGCACAGAAGAATGGTATTTTGACATCAACGAGAAGAAATGGATTTGTCGACCCGTAGAAAACATAAATAAATTTGCCTCTGATCAAGACGCAGGAAGTATTGTGACTGAAGAATTTTCCGAAATGGATGAATTGGAGAGACTTGGGAAGATTCGTCTTGATGTTGATTCAGGCAAGATAACGTACTTTACCAATGACAACGAAAATGTAACACCTGAGAATTCCAATAATAGTGTTACTGAAGAGTGGGTATTTGATCAAAAGCAAATGCGCTGGATAGTTAAGACACTTCCATCAGAAGGCTCGTCTCTCGCAATAAGGCAAGATGACAGCAGTATATCGCACCAACTCGATTTTGAAGAGATTGCTGATGCCTCAATCACCATTAAAGAAACTGATGATGTATCCGAGGTTGGTGACATGAGCATGGTTCCAGTTCATACTCCAGCAGTCCTTGATGATATTGAGTACAAGATGATTGAACTCAGAAAGGTCCTTGTGGGTATGCCAGAAACTAGGATTCATAAAATTGCCAAAGCGTTGAGGATAGCCTTAATTATCCTTCCTTTCTTACCTTGATACCTCTCTTAAGAGAAAACATGCCCGAACGGGTCACAACAGCTTGGCTTCTACGAAAAAATATTCAAAATGCGTCTGTAGTTTTTTCAAAAGCAAGGGAAGATAACTTAATTGACGTGCATATGATGAATGGTATGCTACAAGTCGAATGCAGTTCTGGCCGCATTACTCGAGCCTTGGCTTGTCACGAAGCTCAATTTCAGCTCAATGGAATTGAACCCACACAATACAGTGATCGCATTGTCTTTCAGATGCTTGTCGAACATCACCGTATCCCGCGAGCACTAGAATTCAAGGAAAAAGTGGAAAGGCAGGGTCGCACTTTAGACCTATTAGCGTATGGGAGCCTGATTGAGTACTTTGCCAAACATCGTTATATTGGTTCTGCGATGATGTCACTGAAGGAATGTGTTCACGTCCATGGTTCTCCTCCGCAGGAGTATTCGTTGAACGCACTGCGTCGACTCTGTCGTCATCAAAAACTAACGGATGAGTTAGGTCTTGAAGAATTAATTGGGCCCGATCCAGATGCATGGAAACGAGAAGGTAAAGCCAAATTTCTATATGAATACTCGAAAAAAGGTAAAAGGAATGTGTTGATGGCGAAAAACAAATCCCTTCATATTTAGTACCTAAGTTTTTAGCCATGAATCGAATCTTATTGCTCTTCCACTGTCTATATATCTTTCTCCCATTTTACATTTAGATGTGATTCGATTCTAAGGTAACATGGTCAAATGTATGGTTGATCAATTTGTTATTTATAAACTTAGGAAAGGGCATTCATTTCCGGATGTCATCACCACGTTCCTCCTCCTTATGGAGGAAAAGATTACAGTAAGAATGGTGTGTGTGCAAAAGCGTTGACACATAACAAAGTATTCATAAATCAGAGAAAAGTGTACGGTTCGTTACGGGAAAAGATCCCATTCAGAGACTTACATATATGTATATTACATAATAAATGCAGTTCAAAAACAGAATATATTACACACGCTAACTCCAAAGAATAGCAACATTATATCGATCCTCCACCATTGTCATTGGGAGAAAATCGAATGAAAAATTGGCATCTTAAATCATTTTCTTGTACCGTTCATGACTTACAGAATGCTTTCTGGAATGGAGTACTACGTTGTGGGAAACGTCAAGTGTTCACATAGATAGTAATACCAAGGTTTCTAATGTTTAAAGTACAGAATGTTACTTGCCATTTTTTAATGCGTGAATGGATTTTACATATTCACACAAATTTGACAATTATAGTGCAATGGTATATTATAAAACCAAGCGTACATATAACTTCCTTTTCGAATGGATAAGTATCCATCAGTGCGTCGATAATTGAAATCGTGCTTGGACCCATACACGTCGTCTATTTTGATTTTTAGCATGATTGTGATACTTTCGACAAATATATCGTAATTCTAGTACATCAAGGCCAACGAATAAGTCTCGAAGGTCCTCCAACGAAAAGTAGTAACATCGAGTTCCATCTGCTTTCATAAACCAATTTTCACCCAAACGTTTCGATCTTTGTGTTCCTAATTTTAATTGAGATTCATCGTACCGTCCATAATCTCGTAGGATAATGACACCACCACCATTCGATTGTAACGTAGAAACAATATTCTGTACGGCAGTTTTCATGGGTTCTCCAGGTGATATGGCGGATAGACAAAAAAATACTGTACATATATGAGCCTTGCCTTTTACCGGCGGTGGCAAACTGTCTGATGCCGATATTGTAACGTCCCAAACTCCCGCTTGGATACGTTGTTGATTTTGGTGGTAACATCTTGAATCATTTTGTAAGTATTGGATCGCTACAGCCGATACATCATAAGCATAAAATTTCCAATCAGGGTATTGTTCCAATAAGGGAAGAATATTATTACCGACGCCACAACCAATTTCCACAAGAGTGATTTGTTGTTTGGCATTGATGGGACCAAATTCGTTTGGAAAATCGTTTGCCAAATAGTGACGATCATGAAAGAATTTAGTCCCATGACGGTTGTAGAACTTATCCCAGCTTTTTGTTGCGATTTGATCATAAATGGGACGTCGCTGAGTAGGAACCGTACACTTTCCGAGATTCGAAGATAGTATCCACTCCGCCGATTGTTTTTCAGTTTCAGACCATTCATCCTCTTCCCAAAATTGTTTGCTCTCTCTCTCTTTAGACTTTGATTCATGAATTTCAGATTTTATAGCTTGATACAATTGGCAATACGACACTAAAATGCTTAACTCATGACTCCCTGAAGAAGATTTATCATTTTCGGCCATCATTCCAAGATGTCTTAAAACTTAACTGAGAACTTGGTACACTGTACTTGTGTAAACCAGTACAAAAATGGCAAATTAATTGCATTATTAATTAATCCAAGGTAATATATTTCCCGAAGATAATATCCTTCTCAAGAGACCCTCCTAATTCTTGAAGAGATGTGGGTATATTTTCTTGACCAATTTTCTCTTGTATCTTTACTTTTACATCCTCCTTCGATAGCAGTATCATTCTCGAAGTCATCTTCTTGCTCATGAAGGGCTTCATCAATCCACTTAAGATCCTGAACCAGCCACGATGATTGTAGATGTAGCATGATTTCATCTTAATGGGCAACACACCGATTGTGAATCTATCTATTTTTGTTCCAAGCTCCATGGGTACCATCGTCATTGTTGCGATCATACTCTTGTTTGCCATATTTTGTACAATCAACATTCCTTGTTCCTGAGCCTTCTTGTCAAACAATACAAGATGTGACAACCAAACCATATAACGAAGAGAATCGGAGTGAGGTAACATGGCAGATCGAATCAATTTCAAGTCCAGAGCTTCAAAATCAAACCACCAAACAAGGTGTCCACTAGGTGCATAGGTAATCTTTTGTTGCCACGCAATTGCAGCCTGTTTCACAGAATCCGCTGTCAATGGTGATTCCAAAACATCTCGATGATCTTCCATCCATGCAGCATAGGACTCTAGTCGACGAAATGCATTGCTAACATTGTAGGTCATTGGTTCTACTTGTTCTTTCCGAGACCACAATACAAAGGCGGTTAATAAATCATCGACAGTTGCGTCAAATTGATGTAAAGGAGTAACGTTAAACTTCCATTTAATATGCGTATCTTGTACGTCTCGGATCATTCCCTGGATAAAACTTAAGGCCGTTTCAAAAGAATCTGTTGTGACATCGTTCTGATGCGACGTTCCTTCTGCCATACCGAAAGTTTCCAAAGTCATTTGCCATACAGATTTCTTTCCACCATCGACTTTTGTATCATGGAATAAAGATTTCAGTGAGGTCTTGGATTCCTCTTTTTCTTCGCCATCGATCTTTGCTGTAGTGTTTGACATTGCATTAAAAAATATAGGAAATAGAATGCAAATGTTTCCACAATTTGCTTGTTCCGGGAAAAATTCAGTCACGTGTTTCCATTATGTTCTACGCAATGGAAACAATTTGAAAAAATCAGAAAAGAAAAAAAAACAGTGCACACTTTTCGGACCGATTGCAACGAATTATTCGTTTCACTAGGAAATAACAATCCCTTTGTTGGTAAAGCTGTTGGTGTATGTATAATATGGAGGAATTCATGAGACCATTCCAATTGGTGTCATAGAATATATTTTTCTAGTCTGCATCAAGAGAAAAAGTCAACATCAGGAAATATAATCAATCTAACTAAAAATATTTTTTTGTCGTGGAAGGAAGGATTGCCATTTTGTCCATTACTTATAAATGTTCTTCCATTCTTCCTAGCTTTGGTGTTGTCAATTGTATTTTTTCATGAATAGAGAGCAATTGATCTATAGATCCAAATATATCTCCAAAGCAAGCAAGAGAATTCCGTATAGCTGATGCAGTTGTGACAAATTACATAAGACAACGTAAACTGCTTCAGTATCAGGAAGTGTTGCAAAGATGTTGTTATGTGATTGCGCCATTTCCGTTTCCAATTCCAATTTATATCCTTTTTTGCGTTATTCCAGATAGTCTTTTGGCCTTTTTTCTCTGGTTTTCCGCCGTGGGCGACAACGATTGTCCAGTATTTGGTAAAATGCTTATGTTGTCTACGATAGACTACCTCTTACAAAAGCATGCCTGAAACTAATAGTGATTTCTCCTCACATATCTTATACTATAGATTGTCCTTCATAAATTAAAATTAGTAACTTTATACCACACACAGATATTCAAGTCTATACATAAACTATATAGTGAACTTCGAATACAAATGAAAAAACAAACTTTCAGTTTAGCCTATTTAGCATAGATGAAAATGTCCAAGACACATGCTTTCATGTCAGCTCCTTGGGGGCGTGGGAGGTACCGGTAAGCCGCCATTGAATTCAAACGTGGGGCTTGAAAAGAGATTTGCATCTGGAATTATATCAGTGCAATCCTGTTGGACAGACTGCAATGCAAATCTTCGTCTCATCAGGGAGAAGCAAGCCCATTGGGTCCTCGGAAATTGTGGCATAAATGTTTTGGAGAAAGTATTGAAATGTGGATCTGATGGTTCTTGAAGTGGTGATTCTAAGCAAAAGAATAGTTCAACAAACGTAATTGAAATCTTTTTAATGAAGCAAGACATGAATGACAATAAATGCGGACCAAGGAGTCAAGCTCATTGCGAAAAGGTGTTGATGGCTTTTTTTTGAAGTTTAATCAGGGTACTAAGTTGTTTGTATTTTGAAGCTTCAAAAATATTCCTCGGGACAAATCTACAAGATTTGTTAGATTGTTTGATTCTTTGATCAATGTATAAATCCATGAAAATCCATTCAAAAATGTTTGATGACACCTCAAGATATCTTTGTGCATCCTACGGGATTTGAAATACCAAAATGTTTTAGAAGAGGAATTCACATAATTCTCTCTAGACTTTGTATGTTAATGTATACGCTCACATGTAAAACAAATGAACATTTCTACAAGCAGCAGCAAAGGCAACCAAAAGTACATTTGCTTCATCAATTTTGTTTTTATATACGTTCTAAGTTACAAATAATTAGAAGATAAAAGATTTTAGTCTCTGTAGCTTCGTTTGAGAATTTTCAACAAGTGGCTTGTTCCTGCTTTCAGCTGAGAGGCAGAAAAAAAGATGAAAATCATAAATTGAAAGTTTACGGGAGTAAAATTGGAGTTAAGGTAGCATCCTCAAATAGCTAATGAAATTGCAAGCCCGGGGCCTGGCAAAGTTCATTCTGAGATGATGATCAGAAGTTTAGGAAACGGAAGGCATGCATAAGTCCATAGAAGTTGTAGCAAAAGAAAATTTCACTCATCAGAACAATTCGTGGCGAGGCAGACATTCAATGCTGGATAATGTGCAAGTGGTATCTATTTTTTCCAGAGCGATTCAATCTTAAAGTCAGACAAAATTCCGCAACTTTGAGTCAGCTGCCACGCTCCATTGAAATTTCGTTACGCTTTTCTCCTAATAAGGACAATTCTCCTAGGTTAGTGCATCAAAGGGCAGTAAAAATCTCATATTTTCTCATGACCTTCAAGTTTCTCAACTTTTTTTACTCCTCGTTGGGCATGAATTGAATCCTGTCAAGACTAGGATACAATATTTATCTTGTTAAAGACATATCATTAGTTCAACTAACAAGCCAAAAGACTCGTTAATAAACTGCAAGAGAAGAAACCTTTTCAATAAGAGATGGTTTATTTCTAGAATTAATATTCTTTGTGTTATAATTTTTATTTTGAATCTCTACATCTTTGTTAGTTTATTTATCGATTACTTCCCTACATCTTCCAGGTTAAGACATCCTTAGTGATGATTTGCAGTAAACATGTCATGTCTGGACATGAAACTCAAGATGAACTAGAAATCCCTTAATCATCAGGTAGATTAGAATCCTTGTTTACAAGGAGATATACCAGGACTTATGGGAATTAGAGGCAAATGCTTGGAACAAAATTTCGAGGTTGCAGTGGAAACTAAAATCACTAGAGGGAATGGCATTTTGTTATCCTTATTTACTTTGCTTTTTGCTTTAAACTCATATCCTCCTTCAATTAATTATTCATCTTGTCTCTGCGTGAATGGTGTGCCGATAATTTTCATTAGATGAAACACTCAAACTCACATCGTAAATCAAATCATGGATGTCAGCTGATCCTTGTAATTGAATCTCGAGGGAAACCTTGAAAGCTTCATGAAAACGGAAAAGAAGACTTTCTGTTAAATTGATGGCGAGGAATTGCTTTTCTTGTACTTGGCTTTGATGATACGCTGAGAGGAGCACTTGAGGAAGCAGTCGTAGGCGATGGAGTAAACCTACGACGAAATATGTTTTGCCTTCGCTTCGTTGGCTTCAAAGTTGTTGTTTGTGGTGATATCGTAGGATTTGAAGAAATGTTCAGGGGAGATGCCGTTGAAAGCTCTGACAGTACAACTGGTTTCAACGTTTTGACCGCCAGCACACTAGGCGTGATAGAAGGCAGATCACTTGACTGAGATGTTGTTGTCAACAATGGCGATGGAAACTCAATTCGTGAGGGTGTAGTTGTGCTTGGCATCGCGATTGCAGGCTGTGTAGAACTTACGCTCACGTTTATCGGCTCGGTTGGCTTTGATGTCAACTCCGAAACAGTTGGTAATGCAGTTAATGTGAGGCTTTGTGATTCTTGAATTGTTGGTGAATTCGTTGCCGGCGGTGTTGAAGGTATGGATACTATTATCGAGTCTGGAGAAGTCGGAAGTAATGACATTGGAATCTGAGATGATTGCGTAATGGATATTGCTGTTGATGGAGATGTAGACGGAAAACTAGACATTGCTGTTGATGGAGATGTAGACGGGAAACTAGACATTGCTGTTGATGGAGATGTAGACGGAAAACTGGACATTGCTGTTGATGGAGATGTAGACGGAAAACTGGACATTGCTGTTGATGGAGATGTAGACGGGAAACTAGACATTGCTGTTGATGGAGATGTAGACGGAAAACTAGCTGGCGAGGATATACTCGAGGTTGGCGTCTTAGTTGTAAGCACCGTTGGGCTTGAGGTAATCAGTGTTGGTTCCAATGACTTCATTGATAACACTGAAACAGAAGGCACTGCTGTAGTTATCTCTTGAGGCATAGTTGGTGCAATTGTCACAGGTCGTAGGGACGGCACGGAAGTGTTGGGCATCACATTCGGAGGAGTGGGGAGTATCGTTACTGGAATTTGGGTAGGGTGAATGGTGGGTAATATCGTTGGCTGCAATGTACTCTGAAGCACTGTTGGTAAGGAGATATGTTCGGTAGGTGTCAACGAAATAGTATTCGGTCCGCTTGTAGTTGGATTCGTTGACGGTGTTGTATTCACTGATGGAGCCTGAAATGGTGTTAACGTTTGTGTTTGTAAGGAACTTGAAGGGGTTAGTATAGCGGTAGGTTCGGCTGATTGCGGTGTGAAAATTTGGATAGATGGTAATGGCGATTTTCCCAAGGTTGATGTTTGGACGCTTGTTGGTGTGGATGTTACGGAAGATGTGGATATCTGAGTTGGAGGTAAACTCATAGGTTGCGATAGTTGTTGGGTAGGAGTCAAAGTTATGGGTAAAATGGTTGTTGGAAGTGATGTAGTCGGGACAGCAGTTTGAGGTAAAGGGGAAGAAGTAGCGATTGTGGGCGGAGATGTTACGGGGGGCTTGTAACAAAAATCTGGTATGTAGACTCGGTTTGATATGGAGCTGCAGTCCTTGAAATAGCCAAGTAGCTTCCAAGCAGCACGGGTCGTATTCGATTCTCCATTGCACAAATATGGCTTTTTGTTTCCATCAATTATCACAGCAAAGTGATAGGGATTTGTGGTCGTCACGATTCCAGAACCACATGTGATATAAAACCAAGCATTGGAGTCAAATTTTGGAGTGGTGCTACCTTCGCATGCGAGTGTTGCCTTTGCATTTGAGCATGAGACATTTCCAACCGAAGCGCCAAAAGAATTCTCTTCTATCCAAAGATTAATGTTTTGTCCTAAGGGAAGATCATTCATATTGTCGACGTCCTCGAAAGTTTCAGTTCGGAGATTCATTGCGTTAGATTCCATATTGACAAGGGCGTCGGTGATAATATACTTTCGATTGAAATATGTTTCTTTAGACCGTAGTCTTCCAAGCCAATTGACATCCCACACAGTTCCGTCTCGTTCAGAGTTTGTTATCCCATACCACAAACGTGATTTTCCTCGATAAAATTGCTTTGGATACTCTGGATTGCTTCCATGGACAAATGACAGAGCGAGCTGATCATTTGGGCTAGTTGAACTTTTTGGGTACTTAATATTAATTGTGTCGCCTGGAAGAAATTCGGAGTTAAGGACAGCGGCTGTAACATTTGAGTGGAGATACGTAACATTTCCCACCCAGCAATAATGGATAATCAATTTGCTGAGGAAGGTAAATCCAGATCGATTGTTGATCATTAAAACTCCTTGAAAGCCCTTCCCAGTGTAATTCCCGATCTTGATGGGAGCCTGGAGATTGCACAACCTTATACCAACCGTATAGTCAACATTCCACGATTTGTAGTGATCTGTGGGAAACGCGCCGGGACCCTTCTCGGATACATTGAAAACAAACGGTGATTGACTGGTGTCATTAGTTCTACAAGGAACGTTTGCAACGATTCCATCATTGGAGTTAAGTGAGACTTTAGTCTTGTCCACACAGACTTGTAAATCATAAAATTCCACTGGTGGCGTCAAATCTTGTGTGAATGTGGTAAAGCCACCTGTAGTGTCTAAATTCCGTAATTGCGTAGATTCGCCACTGAACCTGAGTAACGGAAAATGATGCTCTAGTTTCCCGCTTGTATTTGCAACCAACATATCTTGAAAGGTGCTTGTTCTAATACCACTCCATGGAACATCAAAGAAATTATATATGTCAGAGCTATTTTGACCAAAGTGATGCATGATCATATCATATTCAATGATGCCGTTACCACAATCCCTATATCGTGTGTAGTAGAGTATCGACGAATTATGTGGAGTAGGAACATGGGCCTGTTGACCCCAGTTAACAGTGGAGCAACTGTTTTCGGAGCAGTCCAATGCTAACTTTGGTGAATAGAATGGAGGAGGCATACTTCATGAAACACTCCGTTAGTGACTGATGAAATAGAAGTTTTGTAATATGCAATTGTGAAAACGCTGTACAATTTGTGCTTACCCAGTGTCCTGAACATATGGTCCAGATTGGTGAATAAAATTTGGATGAAGAGCAGTATTAAGATCACCGTTAACGGCGACCATTTGAGGCACCAAATCATTCCACATGGACTTGACGTTTGCTTCATTCGCAATGGCTTCTCCAGCTTTCACGAGAAAGGAAGACACATGTCCTCCCTTGCCAATACGAAGAGTCCATGAACGATTCTCATTTTGATCTGAGTGAATCATATCTACCTCAAACACATTAGGCTCATATAGTGCTTGAGCATTATGCCACTTGGAAATGGACATTGTCGATGAGAAGGTTGCACTGAAGGACGTCGACGTTCCAGCTCCCGGACATTTTAGACTCGTGGGTCGAAACAGCGCGGATGCTAGAGCCTCATCTAACACATCACCATAACTTGGGGTTAAATTACATAAGATATGAACAATAACAGTTAATATTGCTATCATTGATCTGAAAAGAGAAGATCGAATCCTAGTTTCAATGTTATTGTTTGTGAAGACTTGGTCATTGAAATAGTATTTAATCAAAAAGCATAACCTGATACCCATAAGAGAAGGTTTCCCCGAGACATCAAAACTCCGTGATAAATAGGGCACATCACCGGCACCAGAATGAGGGCAATATTAAAAGGTTACAATGGAATGCTAAATTGTCTGCTTCGACTTATTTCTAGTTTGATCGTACAAACAATTTGTTAGGGAAAAACGGGATACCTTTATATCTTATTCAAGTTTTTTTTTTCATATTTCATTACATCGAAAGATAAGATTCATTTTCAGAAATATTAAAAATTGAACGGAACATGGACACCAGCCTAATCGTAATAATTCCGAAAACATATTGGGCTTGTGTTGTGTTTTCGTGAAGGAAACCACATATAACCAGAAACAACCCGTGTGACATTTTGGTCATTTTACGATTACCATGAAATTCCTAATCGTTGTTGTGCTATGCTTCATCTCTTGGAAACAATCTGTTGGTGAATCCTATGAGCAGTATGATTCACCACCATTGCATCCTCCTGTTTCAGAAGAAGATAAGGAAACATCGTCGTCGTTAATTGTCAATCGCTTTAGGAAAGATCCCTACGAGGGAGAAGATAAATTGGCTCTCATTCGATCGGGTAAATTCTCGTTAGTACATGTGGAAATGTCATCCGATGAAAGCGTCATTGGTCAGTTTTGCGAATTTAATTATGAATTACAGATATTAGATCCATCCTTGGCACCTCGATTCATAGATCTACATCAAACATCTCATTGTTTGGAGCATTTAGTGTCATTACCACTCTACGAAGTTTCCAAGGCCTGTCGTGAGGAGGACATCAAGGAGGATTCCATGACACATTCCATACCTCTTCAAACTTTTATTTTTCATCAACCAAAGTCTGGTTCAAGCTTGTTGACGAATATTATTTCTGTAAGTCAGCCACAATCTCGTGTCGTGTCAGATTCGTATGCCATTGGAAATATTTTGGAATGCCACAATGCCTGTACGAGAGAAGGTAAAATAAAAGCTCTCCAAGAGGCAGTCTATCTTTTGGGACGGACATCAGAAGTTAAAAAGTCCAACCAATTCCTCTATATTAAAGTTCCATCGGAGAACATTGCTGGCCTACCAATCGTGTTGGAAGCTTTCCCAGATTCATCGTGGTTATTCGTGAATCGTAATGCAGGTGTTATCCTACAAAAATTTATGAATCACAAAGTCCATCATCGGATGTGTGATGTCAAGAAACGACGGAATCCTGGAACTCTTCTATCGGATTATCTTGTGACAACTGGTAAACATGAAATGTCTACGTTTGGGAGTCCTGAACAAATATGTGCAGCCTACTTGGCTTCTCATATGAATTTGGTCGCTCACTTACTGTCTACTCAGTCCAAATCCCGAGGATTATTAGTAGATTATGATCATGATCTTCTTACTCTTGATGGTATTGATCGGATCTTGAAATTTCTTCATATTCAGCCGGATTGGCATCGCATTGAGGTGCAGCGAAAAAAGAAAGCCAACGATGGATTTGGACATGAATGGATTGGAGAGAATGATCTCAGTCTTAGCTTACAAGTCCAGGCTGCAACACTAGAGTTCTTTCATGAAATCGACATGGCTTCCGCGAGCTAGTAAACTAAGGAAATTAGTTTAAATTAAATGCATCAAGTGAATTTAACGGATTTCGACTGTCTTGTAGTGTTGCCAATGTTCAGATTTTACAAA
>CAAAJI010000062.1:170977-203304 GCA_900642245.1 Fragilaria radians | reverse complement strand
GGAAATCTCTCCCTTCTTTCCTTCCACCATGCAATTGGGTCAGTGATATCTTCTGCTGTAGACGCTGCATAACGCAAGTAGTCTTCCAGCTCAAGCCGTATTTCCATCTTTAATTGCTCTCTCATTCTGGCTTGGATTGACTGTGGAGAATCCAGTCAATCAGCAGCAGCTCTTCTAATTCAGTCCAAGTCCCAGTGAACTGATCATCATCAGAGTTACTAGAACACTCATTTCCTCTCTTACGCAAATCATTCTGTTTTTCCAATCCAATCATGTGCTCACAGAATGCAAAGCGGGGATCAAACAGTGAGCTCCACATAAGGGATGAATCCAGCCCAGTGAAACGAGAATTGAATTGTTCTGCCAAAAACAAACGGCATTCATTAAGTTGAGTAACCACACTGTTAAAGAAACTTTCCTGCCCATAATCCTGTTTGAAGCTGTCTTTGAATTTGCTGGATGTGCAAAAGTCAAATAACAAGGAATTATTGAGAAATGCCTTGACTTTCTTCAACATAGGAAGAGCGGACACATAAGTGGAGTACTGATCTCCACTTAGGTAAGTTGGCCGCAAAAGCATCCTCAGACCCTTCATCAGGGCCCACTTCTCCTGGTTTAGCTCAGGGAAAGTGCCCTTCCTCCCTGTGAACTCTTTCTTACCTGCTGGACTTTGATAAAAGCATTCAAATTGGATGATGCTCCCCATTAGCCGGTCCATTTGCTTGAGCATGTGGTACATTGAGTTCCATCTTGTTCGCACATCCTGTTTAACCAAAAGTAGATTTTGAATTGATTGAAGAACTTGAATCTTGCACAATAGCTCTTTGCATTTGCTTGAGCTTCTCAGGAATACTGTAGCCTTTAGAAAATCATCTACCACACTACAAACTCTTGCCAGGCATTCTTGGGATGACCAAATTTCATCAGGATCTTCAAAGACATCATCTGTTGCATCCACATCTTCAATCATCTCAGTGTCATCAATGGTTTCTTTATCACCATCAATCATTATTAGCAAAGGTTTCTTCTTTTTTTCTACTAGCAGTGGACCAAAAATGAGGTGGAGACAATGCCCTACGCAGGGAAAGTGAGGTATACCCCAGTCAGTGCAAGCTTTGACCATGTTAGACCCACTATCTCTTAACATCATTGAGATCATTGATACATCTAGTCCCCATCTGTCAAAGGATTTCTCCATACAATCTCGAATAAAATCACCAGTATGCTTTCCTTCAATCTGCTCAACTTCCAGTGTGAAAGACTTCAGATTAAAATCCTCTGTGAGAAAGTGGATAGTCAGAGCCATGAATGCCATCATGCTTTTGGAAGACCAAAATGTCACTGGTGCATGCAAAGTACAGCATCGACTTTTGCATAATGTCCTTGATATGTTGCTTCATCCACATGTGTATTGTCATGATGTTCTTCCTATTGAGATTGCAAGATGGAAGCTTCAGTGCACCATTCACAGACAAGGAAAATGATATCATTTCTTGGAGGTACCAATCCTCAGTCACCATAAATGGTCTCAAACTTGAACAAGTCCACAAAGTTGACAGTGGCTGCAAATACTTCTGGTCAGAAACGGATGCCATCTTTTCTTGTTGCTTTGCTTTAGTAGGGAAATGATGAGTAATTGTGCTCAGACCAAAGCTTCCCTTTATCTTGTTCCTCTCCTCTGCTTCTCGGTAATGCTGGATTAAATCTGAATGCACAGTGTCCATGTGTCTGCTGACATTTGAAGGATTTGATACACTGAATGGAATGCACTGCTCACACTGTGTGCAGTATGCACCAACAGCATCTTTTGCTAGGTGCTTAGTCTTTGCTTTTTTGGTAATTTTCTCAGGACCAATGAGTTTGATACATATCCAGTTCTCTCGTTTTCTTTGCTTTGGCATGTCATACAGCTTAGATTTCAAGTCTTCTTTTTCTTGTCCTTCCTCCCCCCCTCTTCCTGTTGCTTTTCTACTCCTTTCTTTGCCTCCCATTCCATTTGCAAAATGATAGTTGACGGAGAATTTAAACAATGGGCAAACGAGCTATCAAAGTAACCGTATTGGTACGAAATTAACTATCGAGAAATCTTAGCTGCTAAAATGTTACGTCTTCTATGTTGTGTCCTTCCTTCCCCCGTTCTTCCTGTCACACTCCTTGCCATTCATTTGCAAAATGATAGATAACTGAGAGTTTCACCAAACTGCTAACTAACACTCAAAGTTAACGCATTGATAATTAAATGCACAAGTGAATTTAACCGATTTCAACTGTCTAGCTAGTCCCAACAAATGCCAGTAAGACATTACTAATAGTAGCAGATCCATTATTTCTTGACGGGATTTTCCTCTCATGTCGGTTTTGATTGAAACAAACTTGGGTGGTGATTTGGTGATTGATTTAGATTTGAAAGGATCTCCACTTGTTTGTAAAAACTTTCTGAAACTAGCCAAGGTTCGGTATTATTCCTCCTGTTTGATTTATCGCGTTGAGCCAAATCGTTATTTTCAGACTGGTGATCCAACCGGTACAGGTGAAGGAGGTTCTTGTATTTACGGAGTCTTGCAACAGCAACAACAGCAAGATAACCACAAGCATGATCACAAGAATAATATATTCCAAAAGAAACGATTCCTTCAATCAGCTTGTGGTCGTCGATTAACACGAGATGAATCACGACAACGGGGTATTGTTACCATGACAGAACTTCCTGGTGTTGCCGATACCATTGGATCTCAATTTTCAATATCCTTGGGGAAGAACCGTCCTGGAGATGGAATGGATGATGGACAGCTATCATCGACCCTGTCGACATTTGCAATATCCCTGGGGAAGGTTGTGGAGGACTCTCTGGGAATTTTGGATAAAATTGAATCAGCCTATTGCGATCCAGAAGGTCGACCGTATGCTGATATTCGTATTCTTAGAGTTCATATCTTACATGATCCATTCATAGATCCTCCGGGACTTTGGGATTATATTAGGAAAATCCCAGGGATGGAGGTTCTAAATCAAGATGACATTACAAATTCTCCTAATCGATCCAAACCTTTAGAAGAAACTGTTTTACCACGAATACCAGTTAATGAGTTGGAGGGGGGGATAGGAGACAATATAGAAACAGAAGAGGAGCAACTTGAGCGCTTAGAACGTGAAGCCAAAAAGGTTGATCAACAAAGAGCTGTAGTTCTAGAACTATTGGGAGATTTGCCTTCCGCGGATTACAAGGCCCCCGAACATGTACTATTCGTTTGCAAGCTTAATCCTATTACACAAGATGAAGATTTGGAATTAATCTTTTCACGATTTGATCCTAATTGTAAGGCGGAAATAATTCGTGATCCAGATTCTGGACAATCCCTCCAATATGCCTTTGTCGAATTTAGCAATAAGAAACAATGTGAGGAGGCATATTTTAAAATGAACAATGCACTCGTGGACGACCGACGTATCAAGGTTGATTTTAGTCAATCGGTTGCAAAGTTATGGAATAAACACTCGCAACGTTTACGATATCCGAATCTCACGGCAGGTGGGGGGAACCGTCCCCCCCGTATTTCACCAAAGCCAGGGAAGGAACTATCATCATCATTACGTGGTAATGACGACGATAACCATGAGAATCGTCGTGGGCATTCACAAACTCATCGATATGAGAATCACAATCAACGTAATATCACTCATGATCAAGGATATGAAAAATGGGATCATAACAAGTATCCACATAAACGACACAATCATCATCGTAATGATGATGGACGGCATGAGCCAGTCGAATATTTTGATGATAATCATCATCATCATCGTCAGAAACATGGAAGCAATGAGGAACGACAGCAAAGTCGACATGACTATCATGACGACGACGACAAGGAACGTGGTCATTCTAGAGATTCGAAACAAGATCATCACAAACGACATAAGAAAAAGGATAAGAAAAGTAGCAAGGATATTCGTACTGACGATTCGAAAAAACACAGACGATCACATGGAGATGATACCGATAGTAGTGAAAGTAGACATCGGAAACACCATCGAAAGTCTCATAAGAAAAGTGAGAAGAAACATCGTCGTCGTAGTAAGGATGACAGTGATGACGATGACTACAGAAAAAATTACAACAAGGATAATTACAAACATACATGATTCTCATAAGTATTAACATTCCAAAGAATCAATTACTTTTGTTATTCCTTATCTCGTTGCAAGACATAGATAGCATCAGTCGTTTCAATCCTTCCATATCGCCAATTGAGACGAGGATTTCCCGGTGCCGTATCAAGAATATGAAATCCAGGAATGTCCATCGTTTCGGAAAGGATATGTGTAAAACGTGTGTAGTCTTTGGGTCCCGAATGTTCTGCCTCGTAGCCAGCCTTTTCAAATTGCCAATCAGGTCCTGCCATGCGTTGACCAAACAAGGATACACCTGTCATGGCCGCTGCGACATCAATGTGTACTACTACTGGTCCTTTTTGTTGTGGTTGTATCAGTTGCTGGTGTTGTTGTTGATGATTAATTAATAATTGTAAAGCTGTCCCACCTGGATAGTTGTAATGTGATACAGCATGGAATATGACATTCGCCAATAGGGTTGGGAGGATACATACCAACAGAGCACCAAACCATATATATTTGGCACCTTTCCATGGAACTTTATCCTTTTTATCGTTACGAAAGAAGGCTGCATGATGCAATCGTTCCATACCTGATGCGGCTGCAACATTCAACATTGGCATTGCTGGAAAGAGGAAACGCATTTCCTTATGTCCCAAACAAGAATAGAGTCCGATAAAGCCAAGAATGGGGAAATAATATGGGAGCATAGTGGTATCTATCCAATCTCGAAGAGAAAGAAGCAGTGTTTGGTTTCGTAGATTGGAGAATAGTCGTTGTTGTTCGGGTATTCGTATTATCGCAAATGGTATTAAGAATGCTGTGAACAATAATGACTTTGGTAGAGCATTTGTAAAGTACCAATGCCAGGGTGATGTCCCCCAATCACTACTTTTCCCCAAAATAGTATTGAAATAAAATACTTGTCCCTCAGGCCATATCCAATACGATTGCCAAAAGTAACTATCTAGAGGTACAGTAAAAACCAAACAGAGAATTCCAGTCATTAATCCAACTTTGAGTGCATGGAGGATTGTTATTTGTCCCTGAAGTAGCCAACTTAATCCAATGGTAAACAAGAGTAGGAGTACATCACATCGGAAGATAGCCGTCGTAAGGATAAGAAATATAGCAGCTCGATTTATATTCCCCAAAAACCATTCGGCATAGGCATGCAATATCAACCACATGGCAAATGTATTGGGTAACAGTCGACTGGCATAAAATGTCATATGGAATTGAACGGCTGTAATGAGGAGTAAGTAGGTTCCCTTCCAACGATAGTCCTTGGTCGTAGTCCTTGTTGTTGCTGTTGTTTTTGCTATCGACTTTCCTAAAGTCATATTTGAATCCAAGGATCGAGCCAATCGGAACCATCCATGTAATACGAGTCCCAAAAGTGTCAAACGGATCATTGTCATGATGACGATACTATTGTCATGGTTACTGAACCACCACCAAATCCACCCACTCAGACAACGTAATAGTACTACCAATAGGATAGGACCAACAAAGGTACGTGGTACGACACCTGGATATCGCAAATGATCATAATACTTCCATACATAGGATGATGAGGATGTCAAGGATATTCCATAATACCATAAATCATGAGTTGCTTGCAATGGGAAACTTTCTTCAACTTTACTATAGGGACATATCCATACGGATATGACTGTCATGAAAAGTAAAAAGATCTGAGCAACGAAACGAAACGAACGCGACCTTGTTTCATCGATGGACATTCTTGTTTTGGTGTTGACAAAATCAATGTCGAAGCAGTATTACTAGCTAGTACTACTATTATCAGTCCATTTCAGTTTGGTAGTTTCGCGATATAAATTAAATAAATTTGGAATACTAATATATTTCTTCATCCTTCTCTTCCTTTCATTTTCACATACCATGAAATTCAGGTAATGGATACCCTGATGTTTCTACTAATTTCCTATATGCCTGTTGCAATTGGAATGTCATGGGTCCACGGACTCCTGTACCGATGGTACGCCCATCAACGCTGGTGACAGGTGTTAATTCACCCATCGTCCCAGTCGTGAAGATTTCTGCTGCAGAATGAAATTCCGATAGAGTAATCCGACGCTCCATATACGGGATGTAAAGTGTCTTGGCCAATTCCAATACTGTCCATCGAGTAATTCCAGGTAAACAATGATCGGCATGTGGTGTTAGTAGGATCCCATCATCATCGACCATAAAAATGTTAGTCGCATTCGTTTCACTGACATAACCCTCTACATCTAGCATGATTGCATCCTCTGCACCGGCATGATTTGCTTGAATTTTTGGTAATATGTTGTTTATCAAATTGTTGTGATGAATCTTGGAATCCACTGTATGGGGAGGATTCCTTCGTTGTGAGGCAGTAATGAGAGATATACCCTTACTGTTATCATAGGTAGTCTTCCCTTCAGTCGGTTTCCATTCGGCCAAGACAATCAATGTTGTACCATAGACATTAAATTTAGGATTCATACTACTGGTATACTTTTCACCGCGGGTTAATGTGAGTCGCATGTGGGCACCATCCCTCATGCCATTGGCAGCAAGAGTCCGTACGATCGCTTCTGTCACTTCCTCCATGGAATGAACTTGTCCAGTCTCATAAAATCCAAGAGCCTTTGCTGATCGTACCAGACGTTTTAGGTGCTTATCCAAGTGAAGTATTTTTCCTTGGTAAACACGAAGTCCCTCCCAGGCAGCATCCCCTCCTTGGACACTGGAATCCCAGGGACTAATACTCGCGTATTCACGAGGAACTAGACGTCCTCTTCCTGGAGCACCTATCCAAACTAATACGTGTTCATTACGAGGATCTTCGTAAAGTTGATTGGCAGGTGGACCGCGACTTCGATACGAATGTGATTGTCGTAACAGGAACTCATAGGCTGGAAGTGACGCTCGAAGTGCAGGCAAAAGATGTGGTTGTAGCACTTGATATTTTGAAATTGGATCCATATGAGGCTTTGGTTTCCAGCCAGTACTATTCCAGACAGATGTATACCACCATTTTGCCCATGGTCCATCGCAATCGTGAGGTCCAGAATGCCATGTGAGCATCGCTGTTTGGAAATCAATGGATAGTTCATGGCATAGTGCCTGTAAAGTTTCAGAAGGATTTGCTGCTATATCATCCGAGTTGAGAATGATTGGCGTTGTTGTTGTTGTTGACGACGACGACGACGACATTTCTTGAATTTTGGAATATATTTGAATGAGTGGAAGGATGCCAACTTCATCAATAGTGGGTGCATTTCCATGAACATCTCCCGATTGACTCCATGACGACAAAACAGCAACTGGATCACGAATAAGTAGAACGTGGCGATGAATTACTGTTACATTGGGTATAGTAATCTGATTTACAAAGTCATAGACACAATCATGCTTCGCCATGTGTTTGCAAAAAATGACGGGGTTTGGTACATTGGATTCTAGGAAAATCGCTATAGATTGTATCAACCGATCTTTCAAGGATAATTGTTCACGCTTCCATTTCAAAGGATCCACTTGATATACACTTTCATCTTCACTGTCAGCGATTCCTGTTACCATGGCATTCATATAGGGTCTCTCTACGACATCTTTCTTCACAAGTAGCCACTCTCGATACAATGGTTCATCCAACGCAATACAATTTTCACGAGATTCAAAGCTATAGAGCAATGCCGTCGATCGAGAACGAGGTGCTGACCAACAATGGATTACAGTCACGACAACATTCGTCATGCTACTAGACATTTGTGAAATATGGTTTGCAGTTAGTGACTAGTAAAACTTGGACGAAGTATGGAATACAGAGGATTTACTGTCCCAGTCACAACAATTCAGATCCCACCACTTCCCCTTCAGCAAAGTGTTGCTATTCTCCAATTACAACCAAAAAATTGCTAAAACACCGCTTGACATTTCCCCCTCATCCTATGCTGCTTTCATCTGAATAATCTTCACTTCACAATGACATCTATCTATGACTGAAAATAACCATAACTGCTCTGTCAATAAAATATCCTGTCAAACCTGTCTAATGTCCCCAACTCCATGTTCTTGAAAATCACTCCCTGACTAGAAATTGATTCCAGTCACAATAACTCTTGTTTAATACTTGGATTTTTTCATTTTCCTACGGTCCATACCATCTTCTCTAGCATCCCATCAGACAATGTAGCATGAACACCTGTAAGATATGCTTCCGAAACATCAGGGTTTTGATTGTGCCAATGTTGGATTGGCATCTGCAGACATAGCCAGACTCCCAAAATACCTGAAATGCATCCATCAAAGATCATTGTTAGGGGTGATAAACAGAAGTAAATCAGGTGTATACACCTGCTCTGTTTATGCAATTTATCATGGTGGAATGAGTGTCAAGCGTGGCTTTCTAATTTTGGTTTGTAGACATTTTGTTCTGTGAAAATAGAATATTCATTGTTGACTCCTAGCATGTTATCAACAAAGAAAGTATCAAGAATTCAATTTTGGTATTGCTGATATGGAATTCTAAAACAAAAATACAACTTTGGTTGCATACTTGAGACTATCAATACCAAACCTTCAACCAACCATAAACGGCCGTTCATGTGGTATAAAGACAGCAATGGATAGGGCCGACAATAAGTAATTTGTGTGGACGTTGTTGGTGGCGCATACCACCACAGTACACGACAAGTCGAGGTTGGCACAACTAATGATTTAGTCGGAAATACGTTTCAATAGTTAACTATGCAAGGAAAAGAGCATCCCAAAATTGGAACAATTTATTTTACCTGAGCGATCCTTTTTCATGAAAAGAACGATCTAATTCCTTATCCGAGAATTCAAGCACCTGAAATTGTATTTGAGAGAGTTTAGATGGCATCCTCGCCATTATTGTACAACTAACAGATAAATATATATTTCAAAGTACAATTAACACTCATAAAATCAGTACTGTAACTAAGGAATCAACGTATTACCTCTTTGACAGCAGCTTAACTCGCAATGATTCATCGGAGATTGATTGAAATATGGAATACACATTGACAAATATTCTTTACTCTTCACTCCCTTTCTCTATTTCAGATGCTTCTTTTTCAAAATTAGCAGACGGTTGATACTTCAGTTCTTGAGAGGAAGACAATGATCGGCTATTTCCAGAACCCCTTACTTTTGTCTCATCAAATGCGGATGAATCGTGTAGAGCAGACTTTGAAGAATTCCTGAGAGAAGAACGACCTCTTGCAACGGACACACGAGTCCTCTTGTCTTCGTAGAAGTGATTTGTAGGTACTCCAATAGTACTCTGACGTACAGACACAAGCTCCTCCGGTGTCCTTGAGTAGAGTCTCACGAAGTAAATCTTTGGAATGAATATGAATAGTAGAATACTCAAACAGATAGAGAAGATAGCTAGCGAGATAACTAGGTAGACCACTCTAGGTTCATCATAGACAAGAAATACAATTGGAATCCCAATCACCGAAATCTGAAGCATACTGCCCATAACAATGGCAATATACTTGGACTCACTAAACTCGCTTTGAATATCTCGGGCTCGGAATGCCTGATAATTCGCTATGAGAAGAAGCATAAAGTTGAGGATCACAATTGTGATGGCATATGGTAGTGCGTTTGGAGAGCTGCACATGCCGTAGGTAGATATCACCCTATTCCAGGCATCTGTACCAGGATGAGGCTGTCGAGAGAATTGTAGTGGTGCAAATGCTGTCCAAAGACTCAACACCAAAATGTTTGCGCCTAGTAGGATAACGACAGGAGACAAGACATCCCATGAATTGACCTCTTTTCGAGTGAAACGCAAACTGGTCTGAAATATTTTATTGATCCTCCAAGTCTTGGACAGCAATGCGGAGAAAGTGGTGGCAAATCCTAATGTGAGTAACCAAGGGAAGGTCATACAGGCTGCATTCACATATTCAGCTGATGTCTGTGCTGAGTCATCAACCGACAGCGGAATTATGGAACTGATCATGATAAACACACCGAAAAGTATGATGTATAAGAACAAAGGTTGAGATGCCTTGATAACTCTCATATTTCTCTTTAAGCCTGTAAATATCATAAAGGCGATCGCCAATAAGTATATCAAAGCCACAGTAAAGTATCCAACGATGACCAAACTTTCCAGTCGATTGTCGTTCACGTCAACACGAGGAAGAGATAATGGAATTCGAACAACTTCGACCAAGGAAGTCGTGGAAATTTTTTCCATCTGAGGTTTCCCAGTTGCAATTTCTAATAAAATTTGGATAGATTTTGAACCCATTTGATACGGAACCTGCCCCACAAGGCCATCGACGTATGCCTTCGAGAGTAAATCCAGTTGATTTGGATCTGTATCTGCCACATCAAGAGTCAAGTTACGGTAGGTATCCACGAATTCTTTCCATCCTGTTTCATTCCGCATCGGCCAGCCTCCGACGGGTACGATTGCGTTGACGGGTTCATCTGTGATGGATGCATAATCGTACATATGCTGAATCGACAATGGTACAGAATCTAAACAATCCTTGGGGGATGCTGCTGACTCCGTCCAGCGAGTGTGCTTAAGGCGATAGCGAATCCCCTCCGCTCGTAATACTAAATTGGGAGGTGCCGCATCAATAATACCATAGATACCTCCTTTTGGATTGATTTGAAGTAGGACCTTAGCTAGAGATTGTCCGAATTCAAAATTATCCGTTCCGACATACGCCAATCTTTTGGAGCTGGGAGCATCACTATCAAATGTAATAAATGGTATCTTTGCATCCAAGGCCTCTTCAGCCAGTTCATTAGCAATCGTCTCCTCGATTACTGCCATTGAGATGCCATCTATGGTTTCATTTTTAAGTAAGCTTCGGATTATCTTGGCTTGTGCATCGGCATCCACGCTGTCGGGCCCGATGTAAATACATTCCACATTCGAGAGGAGTGAAGATGCATCCATACAACCCTCCTTTACAGCGTCGTAGAATGGATTTACCGCTTCCTTGGGAACGACAGCAAATCTGTATTTCTTACTCCCCTCCATGATATACAACGTCGATTCAACAATATACTCTCACCAATTAGTCGTAATCGACGTACTTGACGGGAAAAAAATTGTTGCTGAGTCTGTGTTCAATCGTTTTCGCTTTAAGTATTAACCTTTGTGCCGCTACGACAAAGTCCGAATAGAACTTAGAGCAGTGCTAAAAATATATTTCTTTCTCGGAAGCTACATAGCACCCCTCTTCTATCGTCAGAAATTGCTCAATAAACTTTTTCGTTTCACAATTAAATCAATGAAATTTAATACTCGCTTCATTTTCAATAATTGTAGGAAACTCCATTCGAATGTCGATGACCCTACCTTGGTTTGTATGCAGAGTTTTTCATTTAAGCCCTAGGCAATAAATCGGTTACGATTTTGCATACTATCAGACATCTAGTAGCATATGACTGTAGAAAATACGTAAAACGGTACTTTCGAGCACATTTCCGGAAAATGACCGTTCATACCTCTGGATTTTGGTTTTGTATGAGATATAATGTTAAGTTACTTATGATGTCTCCTTTCAAAGCATCCAATCAAAATCAATCAATGCTAAGGGCCGATAGCCAATCAAAATCAATTGTTTATCTGCTACTTTTTCCGTTAGGTACTGAAATGGCAGGCCCGGTCGTTTTCTCCGCGGAGAATTTCTCCGCCATTGAAATATTTCATTTTCGCTGACGGAGAATCGTCTCCGAGGAACAATTCTCCGCCTACCTTAGTCATTCAGAGTACGTAACCATTTTTGTTAAACCTGAGTATGAAATTTCGGATTATTTAGATTTTTTCAAATTAGCTCAAACTATGACATATTGGCACAAGAATTGAAAAAAGGAATTGAATTGAAAATAAAAATGAATTATTTTTTATAGTTGGCTCATAGCAGATTGGCTCAAAGTTTCAGAATGTTTTTTAGTAGCTTCAGCTTCTTTGAGTTTTTTTCGGTGGTTTGGATTAGACTGCTGAGGGCACTTCTTTGAGTACTCGCGATGGTCAGTAGCACAAATGTCTTGATAAAATCGACATGCTGAACATTCTGTAGCGGACTTTCTTTTAGTTTGTATTGTATTTGGCAGGAGACAACGATTTCCGTGGTTTACAATTGAAGTGTCCTTATCATTTTTTGGAGCTGCACAGCGTGTGCTAGGCGCATTTGATATAAAATCCATGCAGTCTCCAGTGCCATCAGATTTTAAGAATTGAGTTATTCCATTCACGCATTTTGTCAAGTATGCCATGACAACTTTATATGAATATTCACTTTTTGTGCCTTCCTGGATCACAGGATAGCAAATTTCTGACAATTTCGAATGACGAACACTGGATTTATTAGGATATTTGATTTTTTGCAGATCATCCATGATATTTGTCTTTTGGCAACATAACTGTTCAATTGAAGAATGTTCAAGATTAGGTTTTTTAATCATGCAATACAAAGGATTGCACAAAAGGTTCCATCGAGATGGTAGAGATTTTGGATCCATAAACTGAATCTTATCCAACAAAGTATTCAAGTTGAAATGGAATACGGAAGCAGCAATATGTTGGCAAGGTAATTTCATATTTTTGAATGATTCACAAGTACATTCTTGCATATTTTCTTCTTTCATAGTCACCTTTTGTTCAATAATACTATGTCCATATAGGCCACTCACTACAAATTCAATATCATTCACTGTTTTAACCTTGAATTGATCCATTTGTAGCTTCTCTGCTTCTAAATGTTTCTTTACAAACTTTGTAATCTTTGTACCTTTTGCAACACACTGCTTTATGATTTCAATATCTTCTGTATATTGATGATTGATGATTTCATCAATTGCATCAACTAATTGGCGTAGACTCATGGTCTTCAACATATTTTTTCGTATTTTTGAACCATTATGTTTAAGGAGAGAATGCATAGACTCGCCTCTCTGTGTGGATTGACATCCCGCTGTAAAAAAATGCTGAACAAAAGCAAAAGCTACTTTTGCTTTTGATCGATACAATGTTTCAACAAACTTTTGTGCTCTTGGATGATTGACTAAGCAGCTATGGAGATTTTGATATTTTTCTTCAAATGCTGCAATTGGCATGGCATTGTAGAGTAATGCGTTGTACTGTGTTAAGTAACTGTCACGGAGTATCACATCCATTTGTGTTGTGGTTGAAAACAGATCTAGGGAGAAATGATAGCTACATAGCAATTGAGTTATACCCATTTCGTCTGCAACTGATGCAAATGCTGCTGCACCATTGTTCATCATAATTGAGCCTTCTTTTCCCAGTTCCAACATTTTGAGACCAACCTGGCTTTAAAGGTGTTGCCAATTCCTGTTGAAAAGAGACCGATGGGATGGAGAATTGAGATCCTTTTGCCTCTAAGTCAATAGCCGCAATAATGGCATCCACTTCAAAATCCTCTTCAGAGGATGAGCATGCTGGAGAAGGACCATCTTTAGACAACAACATGTTTGGCAAGAAAACGTAGCGAAAAAGAAAAATTGGCGCGACCAAATTTTGTGACCAAATACTACAAATGTATGGCTGTCGCCAAAGATCGGAGATTTTCTCCGCGGAGAATTTCTCCGCGGGACATAATATTTCAATGGCGGAGAAATTCTCCGCGGAGAAAACAACCAGGTCTGCTGAAATGGAGTCCTTTGAGCATTTTAAATTGGATCTTTGTATGCTCACTGAAACGAAAAGTGGTCACTGACATTGATGAAATGCAATGTATTGCATGTTGCACATCCAAGCCTGTACAATAGCTGCATTTCAAAAATCCGGTCTTGAAGTGTTAAAGTTAGAAGTTTAATTGTTTTGCTTGCTTCCTTGGCACCTAAATTCTAGAGTTCAACCCTGAATAATAGAATCACTAGATGTGGGGAGGAAGCTAGTTCAAGACAGTGCCAAAAATTTCATCTATATAAATTACCTATGGCAAACAAGAAACGAATCAACAAAGTCGTAACTACTTAGAAATCATAAATCTAAATGAGACTATGAGTAATTTGTTACAGAGTTACCACAAATGATAAGTTTAGCATCGGAATGTAATTTTTTTAATTAATACCGATTAATCTATTGTTTAGCTGTTCATGAAATGAAGATCAACATGTTGCCTAATGCAATGCAAACCTATTCAAAAACCTCCTTTGATCAAGGCAACGTATCAGCTAAGTATCATCATTTTGGCAAGTTTCTAGCAACGGAATTAAACTCATTTCCATTATCAAGCCTCATATATATGGGTTCATGGTAGCATGTAAGCTTTTCCATTGCAAGTGCCTCCATGAATGTCAGATTACCATTATGCCACATGAACCATTACTGTTTTGCGCCTTCAAAACTTTGGGCAAATAGAATTCTTTAATGTACAGGGTTCTATTGCTGACGCTACGCCGCTACCGCCACATATTTCTAGTGTAATTAATCATACCTAAAAATAATCAAAAGCTCAATTCTTGTGGAAGGTGAGGATATTCTTTGGGTGGATCTTGTTACCCAGTATCTGATTCTACACTTTTCGGGCAGTTCCCCCAAAATCACAGTGGATTTATCCGACCTGGTCTTCAAGGAATATATATGCTGTTTGTCCGACCAATCAATTCTATGTTTTATCTATAACTTAATTCAGTTTACTATTCTTTACAGCTTTAAATTTTGAACACATTTCTTTGGGTTGTTCTGTGGTTCTCCCAAATGCGGCATATGTCCCAATATTGCACCGCCTCGACCATCCGCGTGCCCGAGTTTCAGATCAGTCCATTGTCGAAATTGATCTTTCGATTTTTCCAGGTTTTCTTGAATACTAGTATCATACACTTGTTTGTGATCCCGATCCAGTATATCTGCAACCGCCTGATCTCCACCCAACCAAATACCTCGAAGGAATCCCGTTGCCTCGTCCAGTTTACCATCTGGACGAGGCAAAGGTTTCAAATTTGTGTCTAGCCGATAAGCCAAAGGAACACAACGAGGAAGGGATAAGTTGATGATGTCTTCTTTTGGGATATCTTCAAGTTGCATGATGATAGATCGAAGATTATTCTCATGGCCAACAACTAGCAGGGTCTTCCCCTCGCGTAAGGCAGGACTGATAGTCTCGTCCCAATATACCTTTGAGCGTTGCATAGTGCAGTACAATGATTCAGACTGCGGAATGTCATCCAGCATCTTTACAAGTTTTGAGACACGAGTTGAGAGGAATTGCATTATAAAAACTATCACATGGGAACTTTGAGACTTACATTTTGATACCGAGGATCATGACTTGGGTGATACGGGTGATCAGGTGACATCGGAGGTGGTGGCTCATCATAGGATCGTCTCCAACGCTTCACTTGATCTACTCCATGTTTCATGACAGCTTCTTTCTTATTCTTTCCAACCAAGTCACCATAATGTCGCTCATTTAGCCGCCATGATTTATGAAGGGGTAAATATTCTTGACCCATTTCCATAAGTACCAAATTTACAGTTCGGATAGATCGACGAAGAAGGGACGTATGTACTTCATCAAAGAGAATTCCTGATTTTTCCAACATTTGTCCTGCTACAGTTGCCTCTACAACACCGTCATCCGTCAAGGGTGTGTCTAATTTTTAGAACGGGATAAATAATAATTGTGAGGACGCTCGACATCTCAATTGAAGTTCAAGGATGAATATATCCTCCAAGAAACTTACCTGTCCATCCAATGAAACGATTGTCCCGATTCCAAGTGCTTTGGCCATGACGAAGAAAGCAAATATTGTACGGAGTGTGAGCATTAAGAGACGTTTTCGAAATCGGCAATGCTGTCGCCTCTTGATGTAAACTCTGAGCAGCTTTTGGGATATTAGTTAAGGAAGATGCTCTCCTAGGTCTCATTAGAGATGGCGCAACAGCAAATATTTGACCCTTTGGTAAGAAAATCATTCGCTTTCCAGATCGTAGAAAGAGATTAGTCGCTGCGTTCGTTATCCGTTGACTTCGTGAGTGACAGCTTTCGGTCAAATACTATTCTACGAATGCTCTGATGTTCTTACTCTTGGTGAAGAGCGATAAACTATAAGTCGAAGTCAAAAGGGGGACTTTGATATATATAACCTTCAATACCTTTTCTTTATCGAAAAAAGTCAACGCTTCTTTGTCGAAGACAACTAATTTTTGGATGGTAACAATTGTGGCCAGCTGCAAGGAGTCAAGAACGATTATAAATTTTTCGACCTCGAATTGGATCGAAGGTAGTAGTATGTCATCCAAATTTTTCGAAGAACATTTGTATATTTTTTTAGTTCATTCGGATGCCGTACTACGATTTGGGGTTCGCATGTTGAACCACGTAGTTCGATGCATACGTCAATGATTCACAGGAACGTTGTAGGGTATGTTTTTGTTCTGTGTACAAAGTACTGTTGGAGATTCGGTTGTTTTGTGGTGGCAGTAATTACCGGCACACCTTCTTTCAATCGTTTTTTGGGATGACACCGCATAGAAAATATCACAAATCATATTTAGGATATCACTGGTCATACAACCATACTTGACACGACGCTACTAAATTGATCTTTTGATGGTTCGCAAGCGTCATTGAATCAAATTTTTACTGGAATACCGAGTGTTCAGTGAAGACTGTTCAAAACGCACTTCGACAACTTCTTACCACCATTATTTTCTCCGTCGAAAATGAATTACTTTGCTGTCGCTCTCCTTACAACAACATATTTCTCATTCATTCATGCATTTCTCTTACCGCGTCAACTCACTTACCATGGTTCCCTGTATACTGACCTTTCCATTGGGGTTCACACTAACGATTACAACGACAACACAAGCGAATTAAATTCTATGGATTCAATGGATGTATCTCGTCGATCCTTGGTATGGCAAACTCTTTTTTCAGGGGCCGTTGCGGCTACTGTATTGACAACGACGTTTCCTGCTGATTTCGCCTTTGCAAGTGGGGGTGCCACTGCTGGAAAGTACACAACGATCCCAATTGCCAAACGACGTTATTATGGACGAGTCCAAGAGGCTGTGCATGAATTTTTACTCATGGGACCTTCCATCGTCAAAGGTGATTGGAAAAGTCTTGAAGTACAGCATTTTTTTGATACTCAAGGAACCGTCATTGTAGAAGCGAAAAAGAAGGATGTGAATGGACAATGTACCAAGAAAGATAATGATTGCCGGGGGTCAGAAATTCGAGATTCTCGATGGAACGATATGAAAGCAAGCATGTATTTGCTGGGAAATGCCTTTCGGATCAATCAACAGAAGGCACCGGACAATTTGCCAACTGTACAAGCTGCAAAAATATTCTTCCGAAAGGTGGATGGGTTAGAAAAATTGGTTACGAATAAGAACAACAAGAATAAGAATGAGTCAGATGCCTCGATAGCTTCCAAGGCACAGGGACTTTACCTTGATGCGTTGGATATCCTTGACCAGTACCTAGATTTGGTGGAGCTGCCTCCGACAGAATCTGGTAACTATGAACAAGAGTTCGATACTCGGGTGGGTGCAACCTCGCGTATTACATGAGACAACCCTATGTGATTGATTAACTCAAAGAATAAGGAATCAACTAAATTAAAAGAGCCTTACTTCTCTGTTTCATTACACGCTAATAGGATAAATTTACCAGAGTAATATTTTAGACCTTTTTCCACGCGGAAAAAACCCATTGAAATTTAGAGTCCATAGGCCTGTAAGCGAGACACGGAAATGCCTTCCATCTTGGATTCCGTTGCACTGGCTAATTTGCGCTTCTTGGTCTTCTTATTCTTCTTCTTAATGTCTTTTGTCTGTTCCGCACTTTCGTTCGATACTTTCGGAGATTCCATGGTGATAATATCGTTTGTAGTGTTGACAGCCTTGGTTTCAACTTTAGACCCAACTTTGTGTATTCTTTCTTTTGTGACATGGCTGGGATCCTTTGATACTTTAGTAGCTGACAAATCCGTTTCTTCCAATTCTCGCTTTTGGCCTTTCTTCCCCTTCTTCTTTCGACGGGTCTTTTTGGATGATTCCCTATCCTCCGTAAGACTTCCTCCCTTTGGACCAGAATCCAAGGCACTGGGTTCTTCATCCCTATTCGAAGAATCTTGAATACTCGACGTGGTCTCAGAACTCTTCTTTTTCTTTTGACGTCTACGTTTTCTCGAATCCACAGTTTCGTCCTGATTGGAAGTTGCCTCATCATCCTTGACTTTATTCACTACAGCTTCTGTTGCCAATTCTTTCATGTCATCTTTTAACATATCTCGAAACTTTTTTCGTTGTTTGTACCCAATCTGATATTCTCTGTCTCGATAGGGGGCGATCTTCTTAAGAGAAACAAAATTCTTTAGTGACGTATCACGAGCTAAAAGTATTTCATGAGTACCAAGTCCAAAATTGTTTGGATCAACCTTTCTATACTTGAATCGAGTCGGCATTCCGTCAATTATATCCTCATAATCGAGCTTGTATAGCTCCTCTTGAAGTTTGGACTTCAGCTTCTCCTCCACTGCTGAGTGAACTGGAGGCAATTTACCGAAATCTAATTCTTCCTCCTCTTCACCATAGTATTCATCGTCGCCTTCCTCATATTCATCATCATTTTGATCCTGGTCGTCATCGTACAGACCCGCTTCCACGTCTTCTTCTCCGACAAGCATTTCTCCGTCTTCATCTTGAAGAAGACTTGCTCTAACATCTAAATCAGTCTTCCATTCCTTCTCTTCTTTTTCGTAAAAACTTTCTCCGTAAGTTTCTTCCATCAGCCTTTCGAATTTTTCAGGGTCATAATCACCCTCCATGAGCTTCATTAAGGCATCTTCATCGACATCTTGCACAGATCCAATGACCTTTTTGATCTCATTAAGTTTCATATCTAATTCCTTTCGCTTCGCATTCTTAAGTCGTCTGAGTTGCTCTTCCTTTGCCTTCCGTTCAGCAGCTTTACGCTCTTGTCGTTCGAGGCGTTTCTGTCGTCTACTATCATCTTTACGCCTCAAGGTATCCATAGTTCCACTACGAGCATAATTGATTACCGAGAATTCTGCACCAGATTTAATACCAGATTGAGCCTCTTCAAAACGAAAATTGAACTTGGATTCAAAATCATCGGCTCTGTCAACTTCCTCAATGGAATCTTCATCATCAAGGCCAATAATATTGGACTTTACTTTTGGTACATCATCGCCATCGTCATCACTATCACCTACAATGACATTATCTTTGTCAACCCATTTTTTGTTCTTCAGAAAATCCAGAAGAAATGCATCCGCATTTTCTATTTCACCTCGAGGATCCTTTAGCTTACTTACTGAAGTCATTTGTTTTAGCATTTCAAACTCTTTTTCGAGATCTTTATCTGACACTGCATTCTCAGTTTTTTTCTTGACGACTAATAGGTCATCTCCATCATCTTCGTTATCGTTATCGGTGTTCAAAAAGGCAGAGCGGATTTGTTTCTGCTCTTCGTCATACGCAAGACGCCCTTTGGATTCTTCTTCACGGCGACGTTTCGAGGCTTCACGATTATTTTCACCTTCGTCATCTTCCTCCATTTGTTCCAGAATTTGTTCTCGTAAAACGTCTTTAAAATGCTTCTTCTTCTTTGATTTCTGCTCATCCCCATCATGCTCCAAGTTCTCGCTTTCGGGTTCAAAAAATTTAGTGTTGGAATCGTATATTGATTTATCTTTTGTACGGATGGCTCGGATTGTCTTTAAAAGAGACAAATTCATGGTGTTAGAAGCCAATACTCCCTCTTCATCCTCGGAATCGTCATCGCTGCTATAATCGCTGTCGTCGTCGCCAGTGCCGTCGTCTCCATCCTCGAAAACGACGGGGTTGTTTCTAAGCTCCTCGAGCTGCTTCTTCGTCTGATACTCCTTAGCAAACTTTTGGTTTACATATAGCTTCTTATCATCCTCTGACGATGAATCATCGTCAAATAACGGTTTCGACGACATCTTCGATCAGAAAATCTCAGCGAAACAAAAGGTTTGAACATGAAATTGAATTTTGGTTGGCTGTGGTCTCACGACTCCAGTGTCTACAAAACTCCAAATGTCACTAGCTCAAAGACTAATGCTACCCAGCAAAAAAATATATCTAAAGTTAGTCAGTACACTGACAATATTAATGACATAATGAGAAACTCAAGATAGCACCATCAAACAAACAAAAAATGTGAATGCCATTTGGAAAGACTTTGCACCGAGAATTAAAGCAAAAGCAAATGAGATCTTTCTAAGGATAGTGAAATATGGGACTTAAAAGCTTTTTCAATTTGTTAAATTGCAATTCAAACTCCAACTCCATTCAACCTATGCACTCTCAAATCATGTCCTCTTCAAATTCAATCTTTGTTGTTGGATGGAAACACTCAAATTTCTGCAATGACTTCTTCCAAAATGAGTGCTATCTTGCATTAAGAAATTGTTCAAATCAGCATTACAGCAACAAAATCATGGATGTAATGTGTGTAAGAGTTTATTCATTTGATTGGCTGTCTCTAAGAAGGATAGAGAAGCCATTCTCAATGCAATCTTCCAATCATTCTTCAATTGTTTGGGTTTTGAGAAGGGAGTTAAGACAAGTGAAGTGGTGGAGTTTGGAGGTACCAGAGACTCGGAATTGATTAATCTTGGGGAGCACCCCGAAATCATCAAGATTCGCTTATATCTATACATAAACTCATGTTTCTATTTAATCGAAATTTTAAACTTTACATACAATGATAATTGTGTATTTGTCTGGTCAGTAACATTTTCAAATAAACTCAGTTAACATCAAGTATTCAAAACAAATCTACAATCATTCTTGTCTAATGTTCTGGCAAAGTTCAATAACTTGATTTAATTTTTATTGTATGACGTTTTGTTGACTCACCACATGGTCAAAAGTGCTTGAAATAAAACTAATTAGCATTTTTTGTAAAAATAGAATGAATGATCATCTCTGATTTCGTTTCGCTTTGACCTCATTCTTTTCATAAACATGAAACTGAGGTGCTGGAAATGGTTGTATTGTATCCGCCGCGACCTCCATAGCAGTCTCTTCAAATGTGGCTTCAGAATCGGCTCGCTCTTGGAAAGCTTGTACTTCTCGCATTGAGGACATGGCCTCTATGGATCGCTCCTGCATAATTCGTTTCATGAATTCATAAACCCCAAATTGAATCCCGATCATGGGAACGACGCTAATTAGGCGAGGCGGTAAGCCACGATAAAACGTTTTTAAACCCTCTTCTCGATATACCCTCACAGCGCAATCGACGATCCCCTTGTATGGATTTGCAGTCGCCATGCTTCCTTGTGTGACTAAACGAGTTTTTATGGTATCCAATGGAATCATAATAGTGACCGTTGTTGCACTTGAAAGACATCCCATTATAGAATTTTCGATATCCTTAGGCGGTCGATTGAAGGCACTTCGATGCATGGCTTTGAATTGCTGAAATAGTGTCCAAGTAAGGGCGTATGAAGGAATCTTTCCAGCAAGACCAGGGAACCATCCAGAGTAGAAACCTTTGATGCCTTGACTTGTGTAGAGTCCTTTGATTGCTTGGGGCAGATTTGGATAATTTCCAGCCATAATGTTATCCGTTCTGTACGCAAGAGTCAACCATAAGATGAGACAATTTACATTGATAAAGTAGAAAGTAAACGTTCCTGCATTTGAATGGCATATTCACATTCCTAGATTAGAGAAAAAAACTACTTACATCATCATTTGAGGTGTAGACACAATCGAACAGCAAATAGTCGAAATAGCACTGCTGCAAAAGTCCAATCCTGGTCCAATGCGATTGGTATCGACTCCTAATCCTTGGATGACGGCATTCATCCTGGCACGAACAAACTCTAAAACGGCGAAATTGACGGCACCATGCGGAACGCTTAGAAGAAAATTTGCACCAGCTCCCTGAGATAGGCGTCGAAAGTTGGACGGCATGAGTAATGATACAATAGATGGCGGCGTTCTCTCACTTTGTAATATTGTCTTCATGGTATTGGCGGGATGCATCACTGTTTGAGCTATCGAGCGGGATATTGCACCACAAATCATATTTTCCCAAAAAACTAGGGGTCGTGAATGAGGTGAAATCGGCATTGCCGATAACGACCTTACGGAGGAACATTCTACAATGTTACGTTTGTAATCCACCCTTGGTTGCTGTTGCTCTAAAAGTGCATGATCAGTCCGACGAAAAAACGATTTTTCATCATTAGATGAAAGGACCAATGACCTAACATTATCAACCTCTTCGTTACATTCGTGATGGTTCGATTGGTGAATATATTTTGGGATAGAACGTGTGGACGATGACATAACGGATGATTGAAGACGACGCTGCTTTGAATGCGTTGCCAATCGTCGAGGAAATGTAGATACCCACTGAAAGGGATCAACGATGCGAGCGGATGCAGACCTCCATACTTCCACCGCGCATGTCAATGACAACTGACATGAAATTAGAATAAGAAAGAGTAGTACTTTCGTAGAAATTCTAGGTAAAGACGCTGAATTTGTTCGTTGACAATGAGTCTGTTGCTGTACTTGAGAAATTGGATGATGTTTGCTCGAAGCTTGATTTAGAAGCATGACTTAATCAGCCGATTTCTCTACGAAATCAAAGGTGTCGTCGCGGAAATTGTGACAACTGGAGTGTACGAAAGTTTGTTTCGAAGTTCATCTGTTGATTGGTTCTGGTTGGAGTTGCGAATATCCGAATCTTCTTTGAAATTCCACTTGCGACTGTATTCGAGTACCACACTAACACCGGTCGTTCCGAAATCTGTCAAAGATTCGACTGATTGACAAGAATCTGGAATTCCAACAACCTACTTTTTCCAATCCAACGTCCAAATTTTTATCACAATCCTATATATAGCACATGTCTATGCTACTTGAGGTTAGTGCTATTTTGTATCTTCAATGAAGGAAGCGGACTATTGTAAAGAAACAATTCATTGTGACTTATTTCCACCTCATATTTGTCTCTCTTCTAGAAATCAACATGGTCTTTGAAGGCAGTTGCACTTAAAAAGAATCAGAAAAAAAATCATAAAGGTTGGTTATAAACAAATTTATAACCGTGTGATCCATGAATATTAAACTATTGACGTTTCTAGTTATTTTTAGTTAAAGCGAAGTAAGTCGAAAATTATTCTAATAATCATTATTTTTCAATTATTCCTTGGATGTCCTCTCATTTTTCCCAAAGAAACTTGGTAGATATTTCACCAACAACAGGGTATAGAGGATCAAGAGTCTTGGAGGGAGATTTATCATCTATTGGATTCAATTGCCATGTCGCTGCAACAAGAGAGGATGCAACTGCAAACCATATCATAGGTAATCCCAAGAGGTGTCCAGCTGTCGAGTCGACCATGGTATAGCGGTAGGCTGCTAGAAGTGCCGAGGCTGTAACGCATAATACTCCTGTTACAGCTGCACCGTATCGTCGTTCCGTATTATTCATGGTATTCCAAACATCACCAACCGCTAAATGAAAGATCAATGTCATGATGGCAGGATCAAATGCATGATGACCGTTTGTTTCCCAGACCAGTGAGGTAGAGTACGCACGGAGAGGTCCGATAACTAATAGCCACATGATGGGAAAGACTGGACCTGGTGGAGTCCAAGATGGCATGACACGATCACCAAATCCACGTCGACCAGGTGCCGTTGGTGATGACGCCATTGGACCATCCGACTGAACAGCATCTATCAAACTTGGACGAGCATTGTTAAGAGGGTTGAAGACACGTGATTTCAAGCTGATTCCATAAAAGAATGGAATTGTGGCCCAAGAGGGAATCGAATCGGAAATTCCCATGGTATCCACAATGGTATCGATACCCAAAAATACGACAGCAATGATTGTACATTGAATCGCAATAGCTGCATGATATTTGAGAAGTGCCTCATAATCTACTTGGGAGTTTGATGATTTTTCCATTAAGGAATCTCCACGACTCTCACCTAAACGTGTCGATGACATACTCATTTCCTTCTTTGGAACCAAATTGATGGATATTGGTGTTATCTTCATTTCCCTTGGAACTAAATTGGAATCGTATGTATTCTTCCATCCAATCATATTTGTCTTCGATGTACCATCCATTGATAGTGGTGCAAACGCCAATGTAGAGGTGGTCGTCAGATAAAGCCATATCACTCGAAAACAACAAGAACGAGTCATGACAATGGTTTATGGAAATCTTTTTCTTGTCTCGTGTAACAAGAAAATGAAGTTACTGTCCTTCATTTTACGAGTAGTTCAAGAAACCTGATTCATTATAATTTCTTCGACAAGGAAAGGCGATTACTACGACTAGTATCGTACTAGGATCCATGATTTTGGAATAATCACACAAAAAAACTATTTCCATGATTCGTTCCTCATTATTACTATTGACACTCATTCCATCCATTACGTCTTCTCAATCGGACTGTCCATGCCAACTGTATGAACAACCAAACTTGCGTGAGAAGGAAAGAACGGCACGTTGGATGGTACATTCTTTAGAATGGGGTGTCCTTAGTACCGTGTCAACCAAATTCCCCGGATCACCTCCCTTTGGAAACGTGTATAGCTTTGTGGATGGTCCTTGTCACAATTCCACGGGAGTACCATACTTTTATGGTACCTACATGGATCAATCCTTCCAAGATATTCTATCCAATCCATCAGTCTCCTTCACATTGTCGGAAGCCTCATTGTCTTCTGTCTGCGGGGGTTCTAGTCTTTCGGGATGTCGGACTCAGGATAGCGGTGGTGATCCAGAAAACCCAATTTGTGCACGATTGACATTGATAGGAAAGTTACGTCAAGTACAACCATCGGAAGAATATGACATTGCTCTCAATGCTCTCTTTCAACGACATCAGAGTTTTCAAACTTGGCCTCGGAATCACAATTGGGTTGTCGCAAAACTGGATGTGGAACATATATGGTTTATCGATTACTTTGGAGGAGCTGATATTATGGATGTTACTCAATACTTTATGACTGATCTTAATGAGAATGATCCTTATCAGCACAATGCTGAATTAGACCCAAATCAGTCAAAATGAAACCAAATATTCTAGTCACGAATCTTTCAACGAGTTGTAGCTAATGATATATCTCTTTTGCTGCTTGACTCAGGATATCTTTTTGCCTTTCTCATGAATTAACATGTTCATACCTAAGAATACTACATGGTAAACTTTATCAGTAGTGGATAGCCATTGAGCCGTGAAAATTGAACTTTAGTTTATACATTTACTTTTATCGTTTGCAAGAATTCCACATCATCCAAACAATTCGAAAACACCGGTAATCTTTTGCTGTTGTTTTTTCGCATAGATTTTTCGAATGTTCAAATGGATGAGGTCCGAAAACATCGGCATTCAGCTACAAACGCAGTGTAAGCCCTACCTTTTCTTGAATAGTTATCGACTGGTACTGAAACAACTCCACCAGAAATCAATAGACATTAGCTTTGGCTGACATTCAAATAAATTACACGAATACTTGACTCCAAAAATTCTTGGTAGATGTGAGGAGTTCAAAAGTCCTGAAAAACAAATGTCTTGACCACCGCGACACATTTACATTTTGCAACACTTTGTAATACTCCTTTGTTGCTTAGGCTAAATTTACACTGAAGTCACCCAAAATTCTAGAACGTATAGTAGTGCTTACAAAGTACACTCAAGGTTCCGGTGTGAATTCAACTTCATTCAAGGAAAATTCCAAGGAAGCATCATTGATTTCTGTGGAGGAAGTTTACAGAAACATCAAATTGTTGCTTCATTTGGCCCATCCATCAGTGATGTTAGGCTGCCACGTGAATCACTTGTATAAATTGTGACAACATGTTGATCATTCTCAGCAACACAAGTTTGTTGACCTGTCTATGTATGTTTGTCAAACCTTTGCGCAAGAGGCTAGGAGCAGAGTGGTTTTGAGGAAATTGGTGACATTTAAATGAGAACAATTGACAGCATAATCGTTATTGAATCAAACCCTGACTTACCTTGGTTGAAAGATCAAGAATCTAATCCCTAACTCAATAGGTTTTAAGCAACACCCGTCAAATTATGAAATTTTAAACTAGAAGATGTGTGTGTCTGTACTGGTAAAAGGAGACATCCTTTGCCGTTAGTGCATAGCAAATAATAGTAGTATCAAAATATTATTATAGTTACTCTTCTAGATATGGACAGTTACAAGTAAACTATCCAATTACTTTCCTACAACGAGGTTTACTATGATGAAGAATTCACTAGTTGAACTTAGTGAAGATTAAATATTGTTTATAAATGGAAAGTATCATCATGCAATCCAGCACCCTATCCAATCAAGGATGGCTATTACAATGATCTATTTAATGATCTACTTACAGAGTTAAGTCTCTAATAAGAACAGAGTTCAAAGGATAAAGTAGCTTATTATTATTGACTACCAACTTGTCCTTATGAACAAGTTGAAGAGACTTGTCAAAACAGTTGGGGAGAAGCTTTAGAACAAGATCTAATTCTTCAAGAGAATTTACTGATATCTCTTGAGAAGGGTCAAGAAGTTTGCTCTGAGAGAAGTTCTTAGACTACACAAGACAAAAAATAGAAGTAAACAAAAATAGATAATAATTTTTTGTTGTGTACTTTCAATAGTCTAACATAGAGCACTGTTATTACAATTTGTTGACTGTCATTCCAAGTGCGGCAATTACTCACCATAGAGCAAACTCTTCCGATGATTCAAAGCCATTCCTCTATGAGAAAACATATATCGCGTGTAAAAGGTGTCCACTAGTAATGTTCTCTTCTCATTTGTTCTTTTAAACAGCAAAAGTCATGTAGTTGATACAAGTTGAAAAACCATGCAATGGCTGTGTAGGCGGCACAATTTGTCTTGTTTCCTTATCTAGTATCCCATGAAGAATGGTGATAAGCATGCTCCTAATGAACAACAACATAAAACCAAATGCAAAATTTTGCATGCTTATTTTTCATATACAATCTTGCACCAGTATGAGCGTTGCATCAAATTGTATTCTCATCTAGTGTACTGCAGTCTTTAGGGACTACTACCAAGGCATCATGCTTCACAAAGTGATGAAGCATTACCCGTGAATACCAAAGATGATCTACATCAGATATATTCTGGGGTACATTTTCAAACTAAAGTGAATTTTTTTAAACTATTTCGGGACATAATTTTCTAGAAATCTGCATTACCCAGGAACATCTTACTACTCTGATAATCTTTCATATCACTGAGATGTACAATTGACAATGCTAGCGCTTGCCAATGTGGCCTAAGAATACTTTATTTTGAAGCAATTGTCCATACTCTGATACGTTCCAACAATGATTGGTTCAAGAATAAGTGAAATAAGCCATTGAGTTTTTCTTCAAGATATCTATCCCTGGACTGTTCATCAAGTCTCTCAGGTATTTGCTTCCTCCATTTGCAGTATCTCTTTCTTCATTGCTAACATCTGACCTTACATCTAGACATTCAACACCATCATCATTAACGACAAACTTTCCGAGAGCTTCCAAGCACCTAATATTATCCACCATTTTCTACCTTATCCAAGGTATAACTGGCATATAGAATATCTGGCTGTGATTGGCTCTCACAACTTCCATGGGAACAATGACAACACATGGAGCCAATCATGTACTTCTAATATCCCTGGAAATAATTTTTGGGTAACCATAACAGTAGGGTTAGCGCTCAATAAATGTTAGTCACAAAGGAGATGAGTATAACATAGCAGTACGGTTAACGTTCAATAAATGTTAGTCACGTAACAGGTACTGAGAGGTCATTGCATCAAGCTCACAGAATCATTTTCAAAATGCATGGTGAACGACAATCGAAAAACATGAAGTATGGAAAGCACATTCTACTCACATTGACACTAGGATTGATTTGCATTTTACTAAGTAGGAACTCATTGTCTATTTCGACAAAATTGTTGGAAAAATGGGAGAGCCAAGTTTCCGTTGCAAAAAAAGCAACAGGACGACTAGGCAAGGAAACAACGAATGTTTCTCTTTCTTATATCCCTCATAACCATCGCGATGTCTTCTCTGTATCTTCCAAGGGGAACATGTCTAAGAGACTTTCCAACTCGACTAAGAGTGTTTCCAACAGCAAAATGACTAAGAGTATTTCCAACAGCAAAATGACTAAGAGTGTTTCCAAGCGCAGCTTGGATAAGCGTCCTGCCAAAAGCAAGTTGATCAACAGTAGTGCCAAGAGCAACTTGGCTAAGACTGCTTCAAAGAGCAACGTGATTAAGAGTAATTTCAAGAGCAACTCGACTAAGACTACTGCCAAGAGCAACTTGGCTAAAACTCCTTCCATGATCAGCTCGACTGAGAGTAATTTCAAGAGCAACTTGGCTAAGACTACTTCAAAGAGCAACTTGACTAAGAGTATTTCTAAGAGTAACTTCAGTAAGAATATTTCCAAGAGCAACTTGGCTAAAACTCCTTCCAAGAACAACTCGACTAAGAGTAATTTCAAGAGCAACTTGACTAAGACTACGTCCACAACATTGCATCAATTGCCTAACAAGAAGGTGAATCGAGGAAACAATACTGTTGATAAACTTCAGAGACCTGCCAATAATCCTCAAAACAAAAGCCTAATCGCACTTAACCGATCTTCTAATGCTATGAAGACATTAAAGAAAGGCTCAGTGTTGAAAACTCACAAGAAGTCACGTCCTATTTATTTTCGGCCATTTCTCCAGAACCCTAGACTTCATAACATTACAGTTGAAGGCAACGTCTTGCCTGGACCTTTCTATGATGATCAACTTTTCTTACTGGGCTTGAGACTTACATCATCATATGAAAAAAGTAACTCTCAAGTTCATGTCGACGTTTTCGGCTTTCCTGGAAACATCGTTGGCACCGTTGAGAACCGCTATTGTGACATCCATTCACTTCCACGTCAGTGGAACTTAAACAATTACAGCACATTTGCAACAGGTAATCAAACTTTATACTGTCAATTAGAATGCAGAAATAGTTTCAACACTTTCGGTGATTGTGGAGCGCCTATACCGATGGAGGTTATCCCCTTTGTCTCAGGTGATGTTAATCAAAATTCAGTTTCCTTAATCTGGCGTTGCAACGTGACTGACTACCTTAATAGATCATCACTTATCGAGCGCTCTAAACATTCCAATCCTACAGACTCAGTAAGGGTGTCGCTCTACATAAACGATTCAATGTCTAATGAAAAATCAGCCGTCCTGCACAACATTTCTCAGATCGATATCCCTCTGCACACTGCAGTTGCTGGTTATGGAGGCCCTCAAATTCGTCCAACAGATAAAAGTTACTTTACCGAAATTCAAGATAAACCGAGAATTCGAGTTGGGATGTGTGTAAGTATTTATCAGTCACATCCAGCCAAATTTTTTCCCGAGTTCATTCAGCATCATAAAAATATCGGCATCGAGCAAATCTTGGTCGGGGTTGATGCAAAGTTGGACTCAAGTGACTTAGAATTTGTCGAAGCAATCATTCAGCCATACATAAATGAAGGACTTGTTGTGATGCAAGCCTTCAGTTTGAACGATTACTTTAAATGTCATACTGATGTACCGAAAATACAGTTTTATCATCAATGCCTGTATCACTTCAAAGGCATTACCAAGTATATTGTTACATGGGACATAGATGAATACTGGATTCCACCAAATCGATTAGAAACTTCGGGAATCAATGGTTTCAAAAAATATCGTGAGGGGAAAGGACCTGATGACGCAATGGAAGCTGAAATAGACTTAAACAAGACAAGTCTCGCGAAACAAAGATTCATCACCAAATCTCCGAAATCTTCATTTCCGACTCATGTCACAAACGATGTTTTGTGGCAACGTAGTAACTATTCAAAATCGATAGGTATTCACGATGTAATCCAGGCCATCGACCAGTTCCATATTCAACATGGGTGCAGGGATAAATGGTGTTTTCATTTGTTCCCTTCTTATACAGTTGCGGAAAGAAGAGACTTTGAGAAAGAAAATTTTGTCGCTCGTGACTTTCTCTACAGAGAATCGCAAAGTAATTTGGTGTGGAAAAAGTCTCTGACACAAACTCGCTTTGCAATGATGAATGGTTTTCACATTGGAGGTAGCTGTAAGCTTCCCAGCAGCCCTAATTACTTTGCGCAAGCAGAAGACACAAACTGTTTTCCAATCTCATGGATCGATGGTGAATTCGGAAGTATACATCATTACCTGAATTTGATTGCCAGTCGTGAGGATGATCTCAAGAGCAATCCTATTGAAGACGAATATGTGATTCGATTTGGAAATAGCGTGCTCGAACAACTCAAGGAAATAAATCGAACCTCCCTACCTTAGTGAGAAAGTTATCTGAAACTAGTAATTGGAACGTGCTTTGCCACTCAGCTGAATCTTTCTGTTGAAATTGCGAATCACGTCGACAAAACTCATAATCCTGAAACCTTATCAATCGTAAAACCCCCAGATGAAATTAGCGTATAAAATTATAAACATTTATATAGAATACAATAAGTTGGTTGCTTTGCTGCACAAAGTTAATTATTTTACAAAAGATCTTCATTAACTATTCAGAACGTTAGATCTTTATATTTCTGTTGATACATTTCCAACAATAATTATGCCATGGTCTTTTATGACTGCTATTTGTGAACATAGAATTTGCAAGTCATACAGCTTGATGCATCACATGATATTTGAGTTTTACTACTTGACATATCATAACATTGGTATCTTCAAATCTATTCAATATCATAGAGCTTTCTCTGTGATTATGTAAACTATGATTTAGCATTGACATCAGTAAAGTGTAAAGGTAGATATTTCACTCTCTGTCCTGTTATAAGGATGGCTTAGAGTCATATTTTTGCTTTTCCTAGTTTTGTTGTTGTTGTTGAAGTAGTTACTACTGCTGTCATTCTGCAATATGCGGACTGTAGTAACATAAGACACAAGAGTTAAGGGGTAGCACCTGCCAGATCGGATGCGAAACTTTTTAGAGCCATTGTTATTGAAGTTATTGGTGCTGCTGCTATTGGAACGTCTAAGATTGTCGGTGAAATTGTCAAAATTGAGCTGTTGGTGCAAAGTCAATATCGTTGTTTTGTTTACTTTATAAAAAGACAAATGAAGGATTAATACAATGAGAAACATCTCATTGATTCAACATTATAATTGATCCATATGATTAATGCCTTTTAAACCAGTTATATTTATACTTCAGAAAAAGAAGCACAAAAGATCTTTTTCCTCAATTTAAAGGAATAGTGCTATTTATTATTTCATAGTTTTGAAGGAATTTCAGTTAGTTGCAGATTACTATTGCAATTAGATCTGTCCACATTTCAGTAGCATTTGAATGACAATTGCATTAAATATTCTACAATTTACAACTGAAAGTCTCAACAACATTCTACTTTATAATTCTGGATTAAAGTAGGATGGAATTATTGTAAATTAGGTACTATTTGAATTAGGTATATCCCTATTGATTTTAGTCGCTCACTCCTGTAAACTCTGTACTCGTACACGATCACCTTCTCGAGTACTACTTTAGTAACAGAACGCACAAGAGTTAAGGGGTAGCACCGGCCAGATCGGATGTGGAACTTTTTTAGTAGTAGGATAAGTATCATCTTTCTACTCCCTTAATATCTGACAGCACATCTTAGTTCCTTTTGATCTTGTTAAACTTCTTCATAAAAGAATTCTTCAATGTCACATACAAATATACTAAATATGCTTCCTAACCTCATTTACTCTCTTCTTCTTACTCTCATGCATAATAGTTCATTTATATTTATATGTATATCTTTATATATCCTAATCACTGAAATATCCTAAACATATTAATAACTTTCATTTTTAATTTCGGGGACACGGAACAACCAATTCTTGACCAAATAATGACATTTTTTCATTACTTAAGGACTTTGTAAGGATGTCACTGACATTTTCATCACTCTTTTCATAAGCAAACGTCATAACTTTAGCCGCAATAGCCTCCCGGACACGATGGTACGCAATTGCATCATGCTTCTTCTTCAAGAGACTTGAAGGAACTGAAGTTTTTAAAACCACTGACATATTATCTCCTAACATTTAGAGTTGGGCCATCTAAATCCACACCTAGTGACCTCAACATGAACCGTACTTCCAAA
>CAAAJI010000062.1:160249-170957 GCA_900642245.1 Fragilaria radians | reverse complement strand
TCCGAACCATAAGTTGAAGTTTCTACTGTCTTCTGACATTTAGATACCCACTTGATTGGCGTATTATTCAACATCATACGTATACCTGTAATGGATCTTCTGGTTACTAAATCATATGCATGATCTGCATCCACGTAGACTGTCATCCTGACTTTTGGTCCTTTTGACATAGGAAGGTCATTTGGAATTTCTTCTTCAGCATCTGGGTAGAAATCCTTCCAATTAGGGTAATCCTCGACAGGGTATACGGAGTGGTCTGGATATCCTGAATCAATGATAAGTCTCCCCTTTGGAAAAGTATTAAGGTAAGCTAGAATTCTCTTAACAGCCTTCTAATGTCCTTCTCTGTGTGCCATGTTGAATCTACTCATAGCAGAAGTGGCATAGGCAATATCAAACTTTCCTAATATAATTATCCAAATACAACATCCAATTATAGATCTATACTTGGCTGAATCTTCCTCGGTACATAATGGAGTGTCATCTATTTCTGGATGATACCCTTCACTCATGGGAGGTTTGATGGGCTTTAGATCCTTGCCAAAAAGGTTTTCAAACTTAGGAATGACATTCTGGATATAGGATCTGGCTGAGATAGCTAATCCTAAACCTAGATTCTTCCATGCATCACCGAGAAACTCCACATTTCCACCTAAATAGTACTCAGGAATACCTACATTCTTCAATAAATAGATTTTCTCTAAGAACTTAATTACTGCCATGGGATCTTTGCTCCAAATAAGAATATCATCCACATATGTAGCTAAATATCCATAATGTGATGTTTTATCTATCATCCATAAGTCCGGATCAGCCTTAGTCTTCTTGAATCTTAATCTGAGTAATGATTCTGCTAAATGTTCATGATATGGGTGTTTTGATTTTACCATACCGTATAAGATGATGAAAAGGCATTCTACTTGTGGTTTTGGTTCCTTGCAAATGTGATTATCGGGGTGGGGTTGCTGAGACTTAGCGCAAAGAAATTCACCCATGACTGTGATTTATTGATATCATTCCATTCTACTAGGCATTTATGATTTGTACTTGTGTTCATACCTATTTCTTCACAAGACTTAAGCACATTGGTACATTCCCATGACTTATCCTGGTCATCCTCTGATCTGTCCAATATATGTAGTTGATGTAAGCAATCTAGTTCAGTTTGGGACTTTGATCCTATCAAAGTAATATGATATATTTGACATTCAGGAATTCTTAAATGAAGATCTGCATTTTTATTGTTTGCATGATTTTCAAACATAACTATATCATACAGAGGGAAGAAGACTTCTTGACCAATTGAGTTACATATGGCTTGTACCTTGGACCAAGTCCTATTTCCAACATTTTGTTCTAAATGCCCTGTTTTGGTATTTTCCAGTTGATTTGATAGTTTGCACTTAGATTATAAATATGCGCTAGATAATCTTGCGCCGAAAGCACATGGTATCTGGTGCACCAGTTCTGTCAAGTAATACTTGAGCATGAGATTTTAAGTATTTAACGCCATTTAGCTCTGCAGGGTTCTGCCATGGACTGTGTGGTTCTGTCAATTGATCAGCAATGACTAGATCTCTATGAATATGACGAACTCCCTGATTCATTTCAGGTTTTGTATTATCTCTTCTGAGTGCAGATGGTATACTATGTTGCCTGATAAAATCAAGGTAGACACCTGGATATTCAGATTCAGTTTTCATTCCTGCTACATATAACATCTTGGAAGTCATACCAAAAAAGACTTGTGCACAATGGAAGCCTTCAATAGACTTGGTAGAGGAAAAATAAGTCTCTGTAGCAATAAGTTCATTTAACCTCTTATGTCTTGACATTTGAAACCGACTTATTAGATGATGTCGCATAGGATAATGAACAGTAGACTTGACTAATTGTGTAGCTTGTCTTAGTGTAGACTTGGCTAATTGTGTAGTTTGTCTTAGCGTATGCTGTATGACATCATATGGTCTAAATGCAAAATAGGGTGATAGTCTTTCATAATCAATCTTGCTTGGTAGTGCCTTACTGTAATGAGGATCTACATTTACTAAGATGGAATTATCAACATTAGTCTTTTGTACCCTATCAGCATGGAAGATTAGACAAACAGGTTTTCCTATTATATTAGTTTTTAGTGAATCAGAAGGATCATAAAAGGATAATGTTTGACTTCTAACAGTAGGATCTAGACAAGTATTGTAACTTTCAGTGTCAATGACTTGCTGATAAAACTTGTTTGCCATTTGATCAGAGAATGAGGACGGATTCCACAGAGTATCACCATGCGTTAAGCAATACTGTTGAAGAGAAGACATGTCATAAGCAGTAGGTAATCTATGCTTGAAATGTACCATGCATCCAGCAAGATCTATAGGAATTGCAAGGATGTCATTGTCATTGCTGTCCTTAACAATCATTTGTTGTGATCCTCCGTGTCTACGACAAATAGAGTATGTGACTATGCCAAATTCTCTTAACTGAAACTCTGATAATAATGAATGATTTGATGTTTCATTATATATGCCTTCATGTACTAATAGCAGAACAGAATGTCCATTTGGTAAGTCTAAGGCAGTAATAGCACTGACAATTGGAAGATTCCGTCTAATAGCAGTTTCATGATCAAAACCAACCACATTCGCCCTTCTTGAGCTATGGATTGATACTATCTCCCATCCTTTGCCTTGAACACAAGTATCAGCACCACCATCGAGGATACTAATATGATATTTTTCTGGTAAGAAAAGCAGATTCATGCATTTATTATACAAAGTATTATTTATACTGATACTTGTATGTATGTTATGCTCTGAAGTCCAATAGTCATAGTCTATTTCCTGTTGTGATTCATAGTTATTGGAAGTATTAACCGCTTCTTCAAGGAATTCATCAATAAAAGCATAATCTTGGTCTGTACCACCTTGAAGTTCTTCCTCCCCTTTCATAGTATTCTTGACTTTTGCATATTGATATGGCATATCAGAGAAATTGGTGCTATCCTTTTCAGGAACTTTGACAGTATCCTTTTTGCTTGATGACTTTTTCATTTTATCATCTTCCTGCTGCTGCCGCTTTCTTTCATTTAACAGCCATTTCTTTGCCTCTACAGAAAGAGTCATCCAGATTTCTGTAGGTACTTGTGCCAATTTACATAATAGTTACATTATCAACAATATCTTTCGTAATGTAGGATTCGAACCCAGAGCATCGCGATTACTTGACAGTACTCTGTAACACTAAAATACATAAACAATCACAATATCTTACAATTAAGATAATACCTATCTCTGTAAGTTGTTAGCAGGATAGTCAAATAATACTTCATTGGGTTTCTAAGACTAAGAGATGTATGGGTGCACCAATACTGGAGACGTCCAAACTTATCATTCCTACATCGTAAATAAAACTAGAATTAATATTCTTATATTTACTCAGCTAAATCTTGGATAAGTGACATATCTAACCATATTTTCTATATTCTCCACAAGTTCAAACAAAGACCTAGTCTTATATGAATTTAGTGATCTTTAATCATTGAATATCCATTTAGAACCGTCATATCACCACGGTAGGAATAATGTTAGCAAGTCTTCTATTCAGATGATTAAGAGATGATAAGAGTAGATAGCACAGGTAAGATGCACTACAAGTTTTGATTAGTATACTATTCTTTAATTATTGCTGACTCACACACTTACTGATTCACGTTCTTTGTGAACATCCATATATGCTGCATGATTAGCCTTAACAGATAAAATACTAATGTGAATGAATGTAAGGAATATTCCAATACCCTCCATAGACCGAAACGTTCATTCACTCCTAAAATCTTCAATACTCCTGAGAAATTTCATCGCATGTTTTTTGTAGATCTCATGGTTCATATTCTTTGTAAAAATATCAGAATCATTGTCACTGAATTTCACAAATTTAACACGTACAATTCCTTCTTCCACGTTCTCTCTAATAAAGTTATACCTGGTATCAACGTGCCTGCTACATACGCCGTTCAAGGAATTTTGACTCATGCATATGGCACCAATCTACTTCTATTCCAATGTCATTAAGAATGAAGTAGATGAAACTGATCTCTTGGGCTGCTTCAGACATTGCAACATATTCCGCCTCGCTGCTGGATAGTGTTACTTGTTTTGCGCGTTTGAACGCCAACAAACAGGTACGTTTTGAAGATGAACGATGAAGCCCGTCACACTAATCCTTGTTTCCGGATCTCTAGCCAATCACTGTCCGATAATACTTTCGATTTCCAAGAATTTTTCCTGTCAAAATTTGGTTGAATTTTCAAGCAGTATTTTTGGTTTCCAAAACAAAATTTACAACGCAAAGCATCTCCTGGTAAGTCCCATATGTTGCTTTATCCATACACTTTGACAGCTCTCTCACGGCATTGTTTAAATCAGGTCTTGAGTACTTAATTAAATATAGAAGCATGTCAACTCCTGGACGATAGTTTTTCTGCAAACTCTCGTGAAGAGTGTCACAATCTTGATCTGGACAAGTTATTTTGAATCTTGGAGTTCCTGGAGCTCCATACTTATCTATTAATTTGTTGAATAAATGAGGTTGAACGATTAAATTTCACGCTTCTTGATGTCTTCAGTAACCCAACAACTTAAATAATCATTCAGGTTCCTTTCAACCTTTAACGAAAAGCCCTTCATTTCCAAGTCAAGAATTAACTCATTGATGTCTTTGTCCTTCCCTAAAATAAGACAATCATCAACATCGATTCCAATAATCATGATATTTGTGCCCTTCAGTTCCAAGTCAACAATAAACTCATTGATTTCGTTGTCCTTCCCTAGAACAAGACAATCATCAACATAGATTCCAATAATCATGATATTTGTTTGATTTCTGTTGCTTAACAAACACGCGTCTGATTAATTTTCGTAGAATCCAAGGTCCTTAAGCTCACAAATTAACCTTTTATAAAAACTCTCTAGCACTCTGAACTAGTCCGTTGACGGCTTTCTTTAGTTGTAGACATTTGTTGCTTTTGATATCCATACCATTTGGAGCATTCATATATCTATATCTTCACTTAGCTTGCTTGTAAGAAATCCGTTTCAACATCAATTATTGATGCTTTAAGTCCCAACATAATCTTCGCAATAAGGATAATACGAAAACTTACCTCGTTAATGACAGGGGCAAAATTTTCATTGAAATCAATCCCTGGAATCTGACTATAACCGCAGGCCACCAATCTAGCTTGAAAGATGCCGTTCCTTTTAATCTTAAAAATTCATTTGTAGTTTATAGTTCTCCTTCCTTCGGGAACATCTTCTTTATTAATGACTTCCCAAACTTTCTTATTGGCCATATCACCTAATTCTTTGTTATTTGGAGCTCTCCATAACTCACAGTCCTTTGAGTTAGGATGATTCCACGCGTCTTCAAAGGTAGTAGGTTCTAATTCAGCAGGAGAAATATTAAAAAAGGCGGTGATAAAGCATTGCCCGTGAATATCAAAGATGATCTACATCAGATTCTGGGGTAAAATGTCAAACTAGATCGAATTTCTTTGAACCTACCTCAGGACATAATTTGCTTGAAATCTGCATCACCCAGGAATGTTGAAGTACTCTGATAATCTTTCATATCATCGAGATGTACAATTGACATTGCAAGCTCTAGCCAATGTAGCCAAAAAATATTTTACTTTAAACTTTCTTTTTTCCTTTCTTCGATAATTCAGCACTTGTCCATAATCTGATACGTTCCAAAAATGATTGGTTCAAGAATAAGTGGAATAAGCCACTGAGTTTTGTTCAACATTTCTAACCCTGGACTGTTCATCAAGTATCTCAAGTATTTGTTTCCTCCATTTGCAGTACCTCTTTCTTCATTGCTAACATCTGACCATGAATCTGGACATTCAACACCATCATCATCAATGATAAACGTTCCGAGAGCTTCCAAGCACCTTATAGTATCCACCATTTTCTACCTTATCCAAGGTATAACTGGGATATAGAATATCTGGCTATGATTGGCTCTCACAACTTCCATGGGGACGATGACAACACAATCATTATTTCCAATATCCCTGGACACATTTTTCAGGGTAACCATAACAGTAGGGTTAACGCTCAATAAATGTTAGACAAAAGAAGTGAGTATAACATAAAAGTAGGGTTAACCTTCAATAAATGTTAGTCACGTAAGAGGTACTGAGAGGTCATCGCATCAAGCTCACAGAATCATTTATTTTCAAAATGCATGGTGAACGACAATCGCAAAACATGAAGTATGGAAAGCACATTCTACTAATATTGACACTAGGATTGATTTGCATTTTACTAAGTAGGAATTCATTGTCTATTTCGACAAAATTGATGGAAAAATGGGAGAGCCAAGTTTCCGTTGCAAAAAAAGCAACAGGACGACTAAACAAGGAAACAACGAATGTTTCTCTTTTTTATATCCCTCATAGCCTTCGCGATGTATTCTCTGTATCTTCCAAGGGGAACATGTCTAAGAGAATTTCCAACTCGACTAAGAGTGTTTCCAAGCGCAGCTTGGATAAGCGTCCTTCCAAAAGCAAATTGAATAACAGTAGTAGTGCCAAGAGCAACTTGGCTAAGACTACTTCAAAGAGCAACGTGTTTAAGAGTAATTTCAACAGCAACTTGACTAAGACTACTGCCAAGAGCAACTTGGCTAAGACTCCTTCCAAGAGCAACGCGACTAAGGGTAATTTCAAGACTAAGAGTACTTCCACAACGTTGCATCAACTGCCTAACAAGAAAGTGAATCGAGGAAACAATACTGTTGATAAAATTCAGAGACCTACCATTAATCCTCAAAACAAAAGCCTAATCGCACTTAACCGATCTTCTAATGCTATGAAGACATTAAAGAAAGGCTCAGTGTTGAAAACTCACAAGAAGTCACGTCCTATTTATTTTCGGCCATTTCTCCAGAACCCTAGGCTTCATAACATTACAGTTGAAGGCAACGTCTTGCCTGGACCTTTCTATGATGATCATCTTTTCTTACTGGGCTTGAGACTTACATCATCATATGAAAAAAGTAACTCTCAAGTTCATGTCGACGTTTTCGGCTTTCCTGGAAACATTGTTGGCACCGTTGAGAACCGCTTTTGTGACATCCACTCACTTCCACGTCAGTGGAACTTAAACAATTACAGCACATTTGCAACAGGTAATCAAACTTTATATTGTCAATTAGAATGCAGAAATAGTTTCAACACTTTCGGTGATTGTGGAGCGCCTATACCGATGGAGGTTATCCCCCTTGTCTCGGGTGATGGAAATCAAAATTCAGTTTCCTTGATCTGGCGTTGCAACGTGACTGACTACCTTAATAGATCATCACTTATCGAGCGGTCTAAACATTCCAATCCTACAGACTCAGTAAGGGTGTCGTTCTACATAAACGATTCAATGTCTAATGAAAAATCAGCCGTCCTGCACAACATTTCTCAGATCGATATCCCTCTGCACACAGCAGTTGCTGGTTATGGAGGCCCTCAAATTCGTCCAACGGATAAAAGTTACTTTACAGAAATTCAAGATAAGCCGAGAATTCGAGTTGGGATGTGTGTAAGTATTTATCAGTCACATCCAGCCAAATTTTTTCCCGAGTTTATTCAGCATCATAAAAATATCGGCATAGAGCAAATTATGATCGGTATTGACGCAAAATTGGACTCAAGTGACTTAGAGTTTGTCGAAGCAATCATTCAGCCATACATAAATGAAGGACTTGTTGTGATGCAAGCCATCAGTTTGAACGATTACTTCAAATGTGATACTGATGTACCGAAAATACAGTTTTATCATCAATGCCTGTATCACTTCAAAGGCATTACCAAGTATATTGTTACATGGGACATAGATGAATATTGGATTCCACCAAATCGTTTAGAAACATCGGGAATCAATGGTTTCAAAAAATATCGTGAGGGGAAAAGTCCTGATGATGCAATGGAAGCTGAAATAGACTTAAACAAGACAAGCCTCGCGAAGCAAAGATTCATCACCAAATCTCCGAAATCTTCATTTTCGACTCATGTAACAAACGATATTTTGTGGCAACGTAGCAACTATTCAAAATCGATAGGTATTCACGATGTAATCCAGGCCATCGATCAGTTCCATATTCAACATGGATGCAGGGATAAATGGTGTTTTCATTTGTTCCCTTCTTATACGGTTACAGAAAAAAATGATTTTGAGAAAGAAAATTTTGTCGCTCGTGACTTTCTCTACAGGGAATCACAAAGTAATTTGGTGTGGAAGAAGTCACTGACACAAACTCGCTTTGCAATGATGAATGGTTATCATATTGGAGGTAGCTGTAAGCTTCCCAGCAGCCCTAATTACTTTGCTCAAGCAGAAGACACAAACTGTTTTCCAATCTCATGGATCGACGGTGAATTCGGAAGTATACATCATTACCTGAATTTAATTGGACGTCGTAAGGATGATCTCAAGAGCAATCCTATTGAAGACGAATATGTGATTCGATTTGGAAATAGCGTGCTCGAACAACTCAAGGAAATAAATCAATCCTCCCTACCTTCGTGAGAAAATTAATTTATCTGAAACTAGTAGTTGGAACTTGCTTTGCCACGCAGCTACCATTATTTAATGCAAGAACAGCATGCAACGATAATCTCTTTCCTGTTGTGGCTTTAAATGTGCATTAATATTTATGCCATATATTTTATTATAATGGTTTTTGTTCCCGCAGGATTTACTAATAATTGAATAAGGACTGTCTCTGTGACTTTGTCAAATGTACCAATAATTAGCAACACTGTTGTGAAAGTAGAAGCATAGATGTTGGCACTTTTTGGATCATCATGATTGTAGAAGTCATTACTGCTGGTCTTTTGGAACATCAAAAGAATATGTCTGCTGTTGGAGAGTCTTAGCTGTTGATTCAAAGTATTGTTGTTGTTGGGAAGTCAATATTGTTATTCTGTTTGCTTCAGTTCAATCTATTTTCAACTGCTATGAGATTCAAGACACATGAAGAATAATAAGATTCAACCCAAAATTGCAACAATATTTGTTGATCCATTTGATTAATACTGTTGAAAGCAGTGACAGAGTAAGTTTACTATTGAATATGGATTTTAACCACCGTAGACATGAAAGATCTTTGCATGATATTCAAAGAATACCGTTTATAATTATCGGAGCAAATCTGTTTTTAATTGCAGTAACTATTACACGATCTCTTCTCTATACATATTGGAAATATCCTTTACGTTCAGAGTTTTAATTATTTTTGTTTAAGGTTATCCATTAGGGATATCTAATAATAAATTCAAAGATACGGTGAGGTGTTTAGTTCAATTTAATCTTTAGTAAAGATCACAACTTTTAGTGGAACCTCTTTCTCCGAAGCTTCTCCTACTTTGTAGTTTAATTGATTATCATAGACAAAATTTCAACACGTTTAAACGCGGGTACCTTGTAAGCGTCTATTGAAAACTACATTTCATCAAGTAAATCCTTGTTCAGTTGGCACTCCTTGTTCAGGTCGAAGGTGACTGATTTAAATACTATAGGAGTAATCCCTTTCTACGGAAAGGTAGATGAGTGGCCCATTTATTAGCGAGAAGTTTCTTTCTAAGGCAAAGAGGTGTGGTTTTAAGGAGTTGTTATTGGGAAAGCGGTCCATCCCAAGAGCTGATGAAGAAATTGACATTACGTCTTCTACTGGAAAGGAGAAGTCTAGAATTATTAAAATGAATGACATTGCTTTTACTGAACTTATTCTTTCGATTGATGTGACGACAATCAGTGGTAAAACGGCTTTTAATTTAGTTAAGGGGTGCAAGACAAAGGATCATCCGGATGGTAATGCAGCTAGTGCTTGGGAAAGGCTTAAGGATAAATATGAGCCTGTGTCTGCTCCTACCTCGGAGAAGCAATTTAGGGAGCTCTCATTAAAGAAAGGTCAAGATCCAGAAATTTGGATTACAGAGCTTGAGGATCTTTGTGTTAGGCTTGAAACCATGGACTCAAGCAATTTGGGGAATCAATTTATGATTCACATTTTAAACAACCTTACTTCTTATTATGAGCTTCAACTTGCAATGATGGAAAGAGGAGTTGGGGATATTGAAAAACCTCTAACTGTTCAAGAAATTAAGGGAGAGTTAAGTCTATGTTTTGAAAGGTTGAATGCAAGGTCTACGAATGGTGGAGAAGGTGTAATTCTGGAGGAACAAGCTCTTTTCAGCGGTCAATTCAAGGGAAAGTGTCGCAACTGTGGTTTAATTGGGCATAAGTCATTTCAATACAAAAATTGCGTGGTCAACAACGGTGGAAATAACGGTAACTCGAATGGCGGCATTTTTCGTTTGTATTGTCGCAAGTCTGGCCATTACAAGAAAAATTGTCTCAAATTGAAGAAGAAGGAAGCCCAAAACAACCATCCCAGCAGCAATAACGGTAACGTTAACTGGCAAAACTATGAGTCACAAGATCTTGTATTTACTGCTACTTCAAAAAATGGAACTCTAAGTGATGATATTTCGATTTGCGACAGCAGATCATGTGGACATTACTGCAAGGAACTTGAAGGCATGTTTAATGTAAAAGACATTGCAGAGACCATTACAGTCACCTTAAAAGTTGGTTTCAAATGTTAAGGCATAAGGGGTTAAATGAAGTTATTGCCACTGATACATACTTTTCTA
>CAAAJI010000062.1:114226-151258 GCA_900642245.1 Fragilaria radians | reverse complement strand
ATTTACTACATCAACGTTGTTGAAGCAAACACTTCCAAGGTTTCAAATTTATTGCTCTGAAAGCACTCTTAAGCAATGAGCAAATACATGCCGCATGCAACATTTGTCCCTTAGCAATGGTCTCTTCTCATTTGCGCTTTTAAACAATTTTATATGGTGAGCCATTTGGAGACACCATAGGGCTGATGCAGACATAGGATTTACCAGATTACTGTCAATGCACAAGTCACTGGGTTGATGTAAATGTTGAAAAACTTTGCAGCATGGCTGTGCAGGAGGCACATTCTTCTTGTTTCCTGGTCCCATAAAGAATGGAGATAAGCATGCTTCCAACCAACAGCAGTATAGAACCAAATCCAAAATTTGGCACGCTTGTGTTTCATATACAATCATGCACCAGTATGAGCATTGCATCAAATTATATTCTCATCTAATGTACTGCAGTCTTTAGGGACTGCCACAGAGGCAGCATGCTTCATAAAGTGATGAAGCATTGCCCGCAAATGCCAAAGAGGATCTACATCAGATATTCCATGGTCCTATTCCCGGTAAAATTTCAAACTAGAGCGAATTTCTTTGAACCTATCTCAGAACATCATTTGCTTGAAATCTGCATTACCCAGGAATAATGTAGTACTCTGATAATGTTTTATATTATTGAGATGTTTAGTTGACATTGCAAGCTCTAGCCAATGTAGCCAAAGAATAATTTACTTTAAACTTTCTTTTTTCCATTCTTCGATAATTCAGCACTTGTCCATACTCTGATACGTTCCAAAAATGATTGGTTCAAGAATAAGTGAAATAAGCCACTGAGTTTTTCTTCAAGATTTCTAACCCTGGACTGTTCATCAAGTCTCTCAAGTATTTGCTTCCTCCATTTACAGTACCTCTTTCTTCATTGCTAATATCTGACCATACATCTGGACATTCAACACCATCATCATCAACGACAAACTTTCCGAGAGCTTCCAAGCACCTAATAGTATCCACCATTTTCTACCTTATCCAAGATATAACTGGGATATAGAATAAATGGCTGTGATTGGCTCTTACAACTCTATGGGGACGACGACAACACATTGAGCCAATCATGTACTTCCAATATCCCTGGATACATTTTCAGGGTAAGACATAGCAGTAGGGTTAACCTCCAAAGGTTATCGCGAAAGGTAATGAGGGGTCATCTCATCAAGCTCACAGAATTAAATGCATGGTGAACGACAATCGAAAAACATGAAATATGGAAAGCACATTCTACTACTATTGACACTAGGATTGATTTGCATTTTACTAAGTAGGAATTCATTGTCTATTTCGACAAAATTGATTGAAAAATGGGAGAGCCAAATTTCCGTTGCGAAAAGATCAACAGGACAAAGAGGCAATGAAAAAACGAATGTTTCTCTTTCTTATATCCCTCATAACCATCGCGATGTATTCTCTGTATCTTCCAAGGGGAACATGTCTAAGAGACTTTCCAACTCGACTAAGAGTGTTTCCAAGCGCAGCTTGGATAAGCGTCCTTCCAAAAGCAAATTGATTATCAGTAGTAGTGCCAAGAGCAACTTGGCTAAGACTACTTCCAAGAGCAGCTTGGCTATAACTCCTTCCAAGAGCAGCTTGGCTAAAACTCCTTCCAAGATCAGCTTGACTAAGAGTATTTCCAAGAGCAACTTGGCTAAAACTCCTTCCAAGATCAGCTCGACTAAGAGTGGTATCAAGAGCAACTTCACTATGAGTACTTTCAACAGCAACTTGGCTAAGACTAATTCCAAGAGTAACTTCACTAAGAATATTTCCAAGAGCAACTTGGCTAAGACTCCTGCCAAGAGCAACTCGACTAAGAGTAATTTCAAGAGCAACTTGACTAAGACTACGTCCACAACATTGCATCAACTGCCTAACAAGAAGGTGAATCGAGGAAACAATACTGTTGATAAACTTCAGAGACCTACCATTAATCCTCAAAACAAAAGCCTAATCGCACTTAACCGATCTTCTAATGCTATGAAGACATTAAAGAAAGGCTCAGTGTTGAAAACTCACATGAAGTCGAGTCCTATTTTTTTTCGGCCATTTCTTCAGAACCCTAGGCTTCATAACATTACAGTTGAAGGTAACGTATTGCCTGGACCTTTCTATGATGATCAACTTTTCTTACTGGGATTGAGACTCACATCATCATACGAAAAAAGTAACTCTCAAGTTCATGTCGACGTTTTCGGCTTTCCTGGAAACATTGTTGGCACCGTTGAGAACCGGTTTTGTGACATCCACTCACTTCCACGTCAGTGGAACTTAAACAATTACAGCACATTTGCAACAGGTAATCAAACTTTATATTGTCAATTAGAATGCAGAAATAGTTTCAACACTTTCGGTGATTGTGGAGCGCCTATACCGATGGAGGTTATCCCCTTTGTCTCTGGTGATGGAAATCAAAATTCAGTTTCCTTAATCTGGCGTTGCAACGTGACTGACTACCTTAATAGATCATCACTTATCGAGCGGTCTAAACATTCCAATCCTACAGACTCAGTAAGGGTGTCGCTCTACATAAACGATTCAATGTCTAATGAAAAATCAGCCGTCCTGCACAACATTTCTCAGATCGATATCCCTCTGCACACTGCAGTTGCTGGTTATGGAGGCCCTCAAATTCGTCCAACAGATAAAAGTTACTTTACCGAAATTCAAGATAAACCGAGAATTCGAGTTGGGATGTGTGTAAGTATTTATCAGTCACATCCAGCCAAATTTTTTCCCGAGTTTATTCAGCATCATAAAAATATCGGCATCGAAGACATTATGATCGGTATTGACGCAAAGTTGGACTCAAGTGACTTAGATTTTGTCGAAGCAATCATTCAGCCATTCATAAATGAAGGACTTGTTGTGATGCAAGCCATCAGTCTGAACGATTACTTTAAATGTGATACTGATGTAACGAAAATACAGTTTTATCATCAATGCCTATATCACTTCAAAGGCATTACCAAGTATATTGTTACATGGGACGTAGATGAATACTGGATTCCACCAAATCGTTTAGAAACATCGGGAATCAATGGTTTCAAAAAATATCGTGAGGGAAAAAGGCCTGATGACGCAATGGAAGCTGAAATAGACTTAAACAAGACAAGCCTGGCGAAGCAAAGATTCATCACCAAATCTCCGAAATCTTCCTTTTCGACTGATGTCACAAACGATGTTTTGTGGCAAAGTAGCAACTATTCAAAATCGATAGGTATTCACGATGTAATCCAGGCCATCGATCAGTTCCATATTCAACATGGGTGCAGGGATAAATGGTGTTTTCATTTGTTCCCTTCTTATACGGTTACACAAAAAAAAGATTTCGAGAAAGAAAATTTTGTTGCTCGTGACTTTCTCTACAGGGAATCACAAAGTAATTTGGTGTGGAGGAAGTCACTGACACAAACTCGCTTTGCAATGATGAATGGTTATCATATTGGAGGTAGCTGTAAGCTTCCCAGCAGCCCTAATTTCTTTGCTCAAGCAGAAGACGAAAACTGCTTTCCAATCTCATGGATCGATGGTGAATTCGGAAGCATACATCATTACCTGAATTTGGTTGCAATTCGTGAAGATAGTCTCAAGAGCAATCCTATTGAAGACGAATACGTGATTCGATTTGGAAATAGTGTGCTCGAACAACTCAAGGAAATAAATCGAACCTCCCTACCTTCGTGAGAAAATTAAGTTATTTTAAGATTCGAAAGACAATACGGTGGGTAACATGATCTTTGTTATTGAGGATTCGTCCACTACATGAAAGCAAGGAAAAAGACAGTGTGGATAGCCCAAACAAAAGCAAACGTAGTCAATCAAGAGTCAACCAAACTGTTCACAATTTTAATCATCTTTGGAATTCATTAACAACGCATCACTTTCGTAGTAATTGGTGCCTGTATTCCTAGTTACACTTTGACTAACATCCTTACAGGATTGAGGATAATCTAATCTATAGTTAGGAGCACCATAGTTGAAAGATTGTGCAATAACAAGTTGATAAAGTTTCCAAGGCTGTTTCAAATCCTTGAAGAAGTTGCCAAGAGTAATTAAATCAAAATGAAGAAAGAAAGCAAAAGTACAGTGAAGAAGTCTCCAGAAGTACATTTGCCACAATGTCAAATCACCAAGAAAGGAAAGTCAGGTGTTAAAAGTCTCTCAATGACTACAGCTAGTACATGGGATCTGCTACCCAAGCTTCTGCTTATGAAATTATCATTAATTACATCAAGGAGTCATTTGATTACAGAAGCAACATAGGAACTGAACTGAAAGTGCTAGTACAAAATCAATGAAATACAGTAGTTCATCAGATGAGCTTGTTAGGACTCAAGAGAATAAGCAATTTGAGTTAGAGTTTCAGGCAGATTATGATGAGTTTAAAAGTGGATGAATACATATGAGAATAGTCAAGTAAGTTCTTACACAGGCATCCAGGAAAGATGTGGAATGAAACAATTACCACAAAAGATCAAAAAATTATCCGATTGAATTGATAAGCACAATTAAGGAATAAACCCAAAATGTGTCCATAGTTTTGGATTTCCTGAGAAGTCCTTTAAACCTATGTCAGAGAGAGGGTGAGATTGGACAAAACAATTCAAGACTGCAAGAGATATCTTTGATTCTCACCTTGGTGGTCCCTTGATTTGACCAAGATTGTTGAAATGTCAATGGATATTGACCCTTCAGATTCAAAGAAGGTAAAAAGATGTCAGGAAAGAGAGTTCAAAACATTTTGGAGTTTCTCTATCTTGAGAATGCTGACTGATCAAAATATGGAACCTTGTTAACTGGGCTTAACACTCAAAAATCACTTGGAAACAATCAGTATCCGAAAACTGTTGCTGAGGCCAACAATCTTCTCAGCAATCATAAGCTTGATAAGAATGAAGAAGGAATATGAAAAGTAAAAAATATGAAACAAAGTGAAAAAAATAGTGATGATACAAAAGAGCAAGAATTGTCACTTTCATTTGCTCAGATAAAAGGCTGCCGCTACTGCTGTGGAAAGCCAGGGCATCCCTTACCAATGTGCTGCTTTAAGAATAAAGTGAAAGAGGGGTGGGCAATCAACAAAGCCCAACAGAATATCTACAATCTAAAGGAGTTACACCAAATAATACCACAAAGTTTGTAACTCCAACTGACCAGACAACAACTAATGATCATATGAGAACTACAAGTGGTTGTGCTGGCACTCATATATACTATGAGTATGTGCGGACAAACAGAATTCAGGACTGGATTCTTTCAGATAACCAGTTAAGTGTTACTGTTTTCTCCATCAAACACTAAGAAGAGTTTATCCATACAACATTAGAGACTCCAAACTTACACACAAAACGAGGAATATTGTCAACAAATGTGAAATGTGATATTTTGATGTGGGGAGAAGCTTGGTATGCCCACAATGCCATAACAAACATATTTAATTTTGCCAAAATGGCAGGCAGGTATCAAATTATAACAGATTCAGCGGATGAAAACGCATTTACGGTTTATTTACCGGAGAAGAAAGTCCGATTAGAATGAAAAGAGAATGGACTTTATTTTTTCATACCGAGAAAATTCCAATTTACGTCTAATCTATGTGAGAATTGAGATAGAAAAATTATGTCCTATTTTAAGGAAATTATGAAAAACTACTCTTGTTATCTAATCGTGAAAGATTGAAGTCTTGACTGACTAATTTTTCATTATGATAATATTTATTCAGATCAGTCTTTTATTTATTGTCTTTTGGCTATGCCAGCTTGTCAAATATCTTTTGACTTCTCTTTATTTAGAGATAATCATATTACTCATAAAAAGGTTCGTGAAGCACATGTGATTTATTATCACCTAAAATTTTAGAGACCTTTGATTAGTATCATCTAAAATTTTCGAACAGAAAAAACAACAAATATTAATATTATCATTTGTTGTTTTTAGATGCGCTAATACATCTGATATCTTTATCATCTAGATTAGCAAATACTAGCAACACTGGACGTCTCCAAATGTTGGTACAAAATAACATCTCTTGAATTAATCGCTTTTATAGATTAATTTGGTGTGTTTAACTTAAATCATAAAGTATTATCTTCTAGGATTGTAGAATATAGTGCAATGTCTAGTCTGGATGAAAACAAACAATTTTATACAACGAATCAATTCGAAAGAGCAAAATGAGCTAGGAAACTTTACCATGCAATAGGAACCCCTTCACCAAATGATTTTAAGTTAATTATAAGTATGAACATTATTGGAAACTATTCTGTTACAGCCAAGGATATCAAAATTGCTGAGCAGATTTTGGTGCTTTGAAAGTTAAAACTGTGAGGAACACACCAAGAGAAGTGATAGATGCTACAATTGAGATTCCAAATGATTTGATTCGGTCACAACAAAATGTAAAATTGTGCATTGACATCATGCATGTGAATGGGATGCAATTTTTGACAACCATAAGTAAGAACATTCACTACAGGACGGCGCAACATGTTGCTTCAAGATTGCCCTCTGAATATGCAAAAACACTTAAAAAAGTGCTTAACGTCTATGAAAAGGGAAGATTTAAAGTCAGTTACATTTTTTGTGATAATAAATCCAAGCCATTGATGCATTTATTGGCGAATCAACGGCCAGCGATCAAATTAATTTATTCAAGTCCAAATGAACATGTTACGGATTTGGAACGAAATCATAAAAGAAAGAATAAGAGCTGCATATCATAGGTTGCTATCTGAAGCTTGACAAGAAAAATGGTGCTAGTTTTGGTATCTGCTAACAATGATCTTTTTCAGCTATAGGTGAGATATCACCATACTTTAGTCCCCGAATGATTTTACATCATCAAAATATGGACTGCAATAAGCATTGCAAGCATTCATTTGGTACCTACGTTCAAGCACACGAAGACCCAAAGTTGAAAAATTCAAACAGTCCCAGAACCATTGATCGTATTTATTTGCAATATTCCGACAATATTCAAGGAGGACATCAGTTACTGCATCTACAGTCAAATAAGATGAGTACAAGACAACATGTCACAAAAGTTCCAATTACTGCATCAATTATCAAGCAAGTTAAAAAATTTGGCAATAAAAGAATGGATATGACCAAATGGACCCAGATGACTTGGCCACCAACTCAATACCAGCTAATTTCAATCCAAACTTGGGCAATCAAATGATTTCATTAATGATGATTCCTCAGAAGAAGGAAATAATGATGATAGCAAAACTGATGCATCCAAAGATTACAATGAAGACGATGAAGAATGCCCTATTGATAATCCAGAGCCAGCTAACAGTCCAAGCAATGAACACGGTACTGATTTCAGTAAGGATCTAAAAGTATCCATGACTCGGTTCTGATAGAAAATCTCAAGCTCCAGATTAGCTTTCGTTGCTACAATCAACATTCCCTCCAGAGATAATTGAAGAATATACTGTTGAAAATGTAAGAATTATTATTTACATGATCTCTCTTATGAATATGGGTGTATTAGACAAACATGATCAATATCAATTTGCACAGACATACAACCTGGCTAACGGAATAAAAAACTGGGTATCAAAGGTGAGCAAGCAGCCATTAAAGAAATGCAACAGCTACATGAACGCAAAGTTTTTACAAAATGATATCATTAGAGCGCAAATGGGCATTAGAAATCTTGATGTTTTTGACAGAGAAAAAGGATGGGCAAGTCAAAGGCAGAACCTGTGCCAACTAGAGTACACAAAAGAGTTATGTCAATAGAGAGGATGCTGCCAGTCCCACTATCATCACTGAATCCATCATTCTCTCATCAGTAATTGAAGCTAAAGAAGGTAGGGAAACGATGGTTGCAGATGTTCCATATGGAAGACAACAACAAAGGTAAACGTGTGATCAAGAAACTAGAGGTCCACTAGTTAACATCCTTCTAAAGTTAGATGAAGAGACATATGAACTCATTCTACTTTATGAAGAAAATAGCAAGATTCTTTTTCTGATGATGCAGAAAGAAATTGAAATGTTATAATCTGCACTTTTGTATTATAAGAAATTCAAAAAGGATATTGAACAAATTGGATTTAAAATAAATCCTTACGATCCTTGCGTAGCCAATCGAATGGTAAATGGTTCTCAACATACCATAACCTGGTACGTAGACAATATAAAGTCTAGCCATTTGGATGAACAAGTTAATGATGACTTCCTACACTGATTGCAAGCAGTATACTCCTCAGACGGAATTAGGTCAGACAAAAGCTTCTAGAGGATTGAAGCACAGCTCTCTTGAAATGACATTAGATTTTTCAAAAAAGGAAGAGTTATAACTTGATATGACGGACTTTATTGAAAAAATGGTTGACGAATTTCCGGTGGAATTGAAAGGAACTACAAAATTTGCCTGGACCGATGGTCTTTTTAAGACAGAAAAAAATGAATGCCAAAAAGTTGGATAAACATTAAGCACCTAATTTCCATACTTTTGTAACGAAAGGAATGTTTCCATGCAAGCAAGGCAGACAAGATATTTTACCTGGAGTACTTTCTTTGACAACTAGGGTTACAAAACTAGAAGAGAATGATTGGAAAAAGTTGGTGAGAATCATGACATTCCTGAAAATGACACAAGATGATAAAACTGCATTATGTAAGGACTATGCAAAGATCATTAAATGGTATGTTGATGCATCTTTTGCAGTACATACCAATATAAGGCCATACAGGAGCTGTAATGACTCTTGGGAAAGGAATTTTGAACTCAGTGTCAAGCTGGTTCATTGCGGTTGATCAGTAAGGTACACTGGGTTAAGTTTTTATGGAGGAACAAGACCAGGAGATTTGTATGAACATCATTAATTGCGACAATCAAAGCTACATGAAAATTGAACTTAATGGAAAGGCAAGTTCTGGAACGAGGACAAGGCACTTTAATCTCAAGTATTACTACATCACAGACCTTATTGCTAGAGGACTTGTTAACATTGAATACTGCTCAAAAAGTGAAACGATTCCAGATTTTATGACCAAACTAATGGTGGGATTTTAGTTTAAAATTTTTCGAGAGCAAATCGTAGACCAAATTCCCATTGTTGGAGAGTAGGCGTGCGTTGGGGATTAGTCCACTACAGTGAAGCAAGGATAGCCCGTACAAAAGCAAACGTCATCAATGAAATTAACCGAAAGAAAAGAAAACGAGAGTCAGCTGAACAGTTCACAATCATGTAATTATACTAGGGAATTCATTAAGGACGCATCTCTTCAGTAGTAATTGCTGCCTGCATTCCTAGTTACACATTGACTAGCATCCTTATAGGATTGACGATAATCTAATCTATCGTTATGAGATTGGGTTTCAAATGTTTCAACACCGGTGGCATTATCTAACTGATTTGGGAACGAATACCGGTTGAAACCACAGTCGCAATAACAATTTCCGTCTATCTATCAGATAAAATATGTTGTCAGTTACACCTATGATTTTGTAGCTGGATGCATTAGATAGGAATGTTGTGATAACACTATTTTGATGAGCGCTAATCTAATCTGTGACTCTGATCATCCGCGCTCACAATTCCGATTCATCATCCGCGCTCACAATTTCCGTATCTGTAATGTTCTGAAGGTGAAAGGGAAATCCATTTCAACGAGTTGCGCGAATTTAGAATAACAAGTCTACTGCTAAGAAGTTGTGACGGCCATGGTTGAAATTCGACCGGACGATATACTTTTTGGACGCGGGCCCTTTTGCTACAGGAATCCAGGCAATACCGCTTTTCGAAATTTAATTCAACAGTATGTTGAAGGCTACGAAAGGAAGAGTCCTCGGTCTGTCAAACGGAAAATGGTGCAAAAGCTCATCCTAAAAGCACAAAATCAAGGGAGTAGATTTTTAGTTCGGTCGATGGATAGTGACACATGGTTTGAGGCTCATTCGTATTTGGTTTATACCAAAGTAAGTCACGCTCTTCGAGATGCTCGAAATTCGGCAAGTAATGTGTCGGTATCGACAAGCTCCTCCGTCTCTGCGCAAAGATCGACGGTGAGGAAGAAGCATAAGAGAAAGGAATTTACTTCCAAAGTTTGTCAAGATTTACATCAGGAACAAGCATCCATCAAAGGTGAAATCAATACTATAATCCAGAATAGCAGCAAGATGTTCTCGTTGAATTTTCAAGACTCTGGTTTATTTCCATCCCAACACCAAGTTCACATTTTGAATTTTTGTAGTGTTATGCCAGCATGGTCCAGCATTCCGGAAAATCCTAATCATCCAAGTCAAAGTTGTCTGAATGTCTACAATCCTATGAGTAACGTATCCTTTTTTAGTCCATGTCTCAGGTATGTTTTTGAAGTTAACTTGTAGTATCATTTGCCATTACATGATGGTAACTTATGATTTTCTTCGATCTCCTTGGATTAGAAATGTCATTCCCTATCGTATAACAGCGATAGGAGACAACATCCACCCAATGGAGATTCCATCAGCGGCATTCCGCGAATCAGCATGTGTCACTACGTCACCGAGCTTCAATTATCTTCCACTTTCATACGCCAATGCTAATGAACCAACATCTGAGAGCATAAAGAATAAGATGGACAATTTCATCAATCCAGAGACTAGCATCTCAAAGGCATTTGACACTCAATTATGTAAGGAGGATAACCGGGTAGCGACAGCTATTTGGTGCCAAGGACCAAGACAATTATTATGATATATGGACGTTCAACAGATCAAGCTTTTTTCTTTTTTTTATCTATCAAAAAGGATTCAAGATTCTGTAATTATAACTGGCTCACTTTTGCTTCACCTGTTGTGGCACATTTGTGTCTGCTAACAATAGCGTATCGACGGCCAATGATTGAAAAAGAGGAAACTCCTTTTTACTACCCGCTTTCATGACTATGTAAAATCTAGTAGCCTATAATAATTCCATTTGCAAAATCATGGAATCATTTTGTAGCCTCTAACAATTCCATTTGCAAGCACACGAGCTATATCGATATCCGAATTAAAGTAGGCTACAGAGAACAAATAAGGAATTTATATAATATTACTCCTCTGAGACTTGAGTGATACAATGGGGGATGTATACGAGGGATATATAATGTGGTATCGACTCAAATCATTTGAATCCTAGTAACTTCCCCTATATTTTTGAGCAGTCCTGGATAGCATTCAACGCAGCATTGCCTCATGAAAAATTATTTATTGAAAGAGACAGTTAAGCAGGTATATTCAGGGAATATATATGTGTAAATACACAGCAAATCCTTATTCTCTGTACTTGTATTAACAATAAGGGATGCTTCCAATACCGGAACACAAATAAATTGCATATCCTTTTAACTTATTTCTAAATTGAGTCATCACCTTAATTTTAGATCAACGTATGTCAAGTGTATGAATGTATGGCTTGAAGTCGAATGATGGCTGTCCACTGTATGAATATTGTGGGTTGGATGTTGGGAGACGTTTGTTGAATTATGAATGATATTGTCCTGCTGGCATATCCTTGGACAGTGTATATTATGTAGGATTCATGCTGTTTTAATGTGTTTCTCGAAAGTTAAAGGTGCCTTTACTTACATTTTTTGAGTATAAAGCATGGAGACAAATAATTCAAACTCGCAACATGTCAAAAATGATGTAACTGCGTTAAAATAAATGATTTTAAAACGGAAAACATAATTATTCTCCTATTCCCTTTGTAATGTTTTCAATAAAGATTTAAGCAAATTAGGGGATTTAAAGTAATCTCCGTGATTAAAACACAGGAATCAGTTCTTTCAATTATGTGTGCAACATTTTGAAAGTGCGCTATTACCCGTTTGTTTATTCCCAATGTGATCTCAAACGTCGTCAGGAATTTTGGTTACCTGTATCTCTCTCATCAAATAGCCATAGATTCTTTTTCTAAATGAGATGAAACATTTTCCGCATAATTTTATCCACTAGTGACCATACGTTTGTTATTTTTATTTTATCAATTAAATTTCCTATGGAATCATTGTGTTTCCATGCTGCTAAACTCGAAAATTTGCCAATTGTCTAACATACATACTGAAAACTCCAGATCTAGGTTAGTCCAAAAAAGCTGAGTAACGTTGAATTATCGACGTAAGCTTTTCCACGTTTTTACGATTGTTTCCCGTGTTTCCCGCGACGTGCATGACGCTGGCACATTTCATCTCGTATCAACGTTCGCAACAATATAAAATAACGGAAAAGCAAAAAAGGTACTTAGGGAAAATACTGGGAAATGACAAATATTACTACAGAAAGTTATCTGTCTTCCAAAGGTTTGCAATGGTATCCCTAAAATATTTGAAACTGGTATACGACCATCCAATGTAGAAATCAAGTATTTTATTTTCCTTCGAATATTTCTTGTCAACCAAAATTGGTGAGATCAATTTTCTCCGAATTCGTACGGACTTCAGCCCTGGAAATGAACAACCGACCAAAAAATCGACGACAAAACTAGCAACTCCAAAATTATGACTATGCTTTCACAAGAGTCAAAGATTTGATTTTTCAATAGAACTACGTTGCTTTAAAGATGTATTGGAAACAGAATTAAATTAATTACATCTCCAAATAACCGTCATTTGTAGACTCCGAGTTCACATGGATTGTCGACTCCGACAAAACAACGTGATCTTCCTCCTCATTAAGGCAAAAATGCAGTGGCCAACAATGAAACTGAAAGTATTACGGTGGCTTCTAGTTCTAATTCCTTATCTTTACAGAAGTGATGCACAAGATAATAGATTTCGATGTGTACCTTGCAATCGTGAGGATTGGTACGTTTACCACTCGATTATTTTTATTAGGCCATGAAATTGATTTCATGATGTTAATTTTGTGACTCGACCGCCCTTGCTTACACAAAGGATTGGTTCTCATCATCTATATTCCCACTCTTTAGCCGTTTGACACGCCCAAGTAGTGAATCTGGGATCTTTTATTTTGGTGATAAAATTGGTATGGCAACGTGTCTTGAGGTTCAACGAGGCATTGATCAATCAATTTTTACAAGAGACGAATGCAATGACATCACTAAAGTCACGAAAACAATATCCGATCGATGCGCCTGCAGAGATATGTCAGGTGCATTTTGTAATAGTCAAGAGCAGGTTACATCTCGATCGTGTGATGTATGTGGTTCTGTTGGACCCAATTTGGTGATTGGTGATAAGCAAAAGGAAATTACCAGCCCTGGGAGTCCCTGGTCAGGAACATTGTGTCAGGAGCTCTATGATTTGCAAAAGGAATTCGATTTCTCCAACTCTCAGTGCAGTTCCGCGCAAGCAATGGCCAAACAGTTTTGTCAATGTCGAACACGTACCTCGAATGCACTCCCAAATATTTGTACTCCCTCGGAGGATGCATCCTATCCCTGTGATCCAACGGAAAAGTCTAACTGTTGTTCAGGATCTTGCAAATTTCGTACAAATCTACAGGAATACGTTTGCACTAGTCAACAAGGACAAACACCACCAAAGTCATACAAACCTTGGTGGAAATCAAAGCCTAATCCCAGGCCGAAGCCGAATTTAAGGCCAATTTCCAAACCAAAGCCAGCTACTTGTCGTAAGCGTGGACGGTCATGCGTGCGTAATTCTCAGTGCTGCTCCAAGAAATGTATCAAGGGATCCAATGGGAAGCGACGTTGTAAGGCAAAGTCCAAGCCAAAGCCAACACGATCTTGTCGAAAACAGGGAAAGACATGTACACGGGATTCTCAATGCTGTTCCAAAAACTGTGCGAAAGCTAAGAACGGACGTAAATTGTGTCTAGCTAGAAAGCCAAGAAGTCTTGTTACGTCAAATAACGAAGAGTTTATTGCAGATCCTCAGCCACAACTTCGTCATCGCAGACTTGTCCTAGGAAGAAAGCCTTTGAAGAAACTAAGCAGCCATTTTGACTAATGTCAAGGACTTTCCCAATTGTTACTTTACATACCTCATGCCATTTCCCAAAGATTACTCAAGTTTCGTGGAGTCCTAGTTTGGACAGTTGATGATCCATTACCTTGTTCAAGAAATGCTGCGAGAGCAAAGTAAGCATTTTTAAGCGCAAGACGGTGGAGTTGTTTCAGGGAAGTTTCCTGCAGGAGGTAAAGATGGGGACTCTGACTAGCGGATTGAAAATGAACTACGTTTCATTGAAGGTAGTTTCATTTAGTTAGTGCGTAATAATAGTTGATGTAAGGTTATTCATGTTTCATCAAAACGTATGAATTACAATACATGGAAGGTAATTTCATTTATTGAATGCATAATCATATTTGATGTCATGTTATTCATGGGGTACCAAAACGTGCATGGAACATCAACATTGTCCCTACTAATGATTAGATTAGGAAAATGAATAACATTTTGAAACCTTACACTCTGTTCTACGTCGTAAGCTATTCAATTCATAAATGTATGGCTTATTGTAAGTGATTTAGACCAGTTCCAGGTATTTCTATATGTTGTGTAAATATCTATTTCATTCTACCCTGTACTATGGCTACACACTTGCTAGATTAGCGTTGGTCCTACATTTAAAGTTGGACGACAACTCTTATTGTCAGATACCTCCCAAATTTTTCTCAATTTGATTTTTTTCAACTTTTGATTTTTCACTACTAGAAGAATTAAAAGTAACTAAACTAATACACGGTTGTCAATCAAACATAATTTGAGCAAAATTAAGCAAAAACAATGATATCTCTCCAACTGATTGATTACATGAACATTTTAACTGTAACTATTGAGATAATTTGTTGACTAAACGTTGAAACATCAATCGGAAAGGAGTGCTTATATCCTTAATTATTTCGGAAACGTGTTAATTCCTAAATCTGCCTTAACTTTCCTATCGATAAAATATTCGAATCGACGAAAAAGCATAACTGAGAATTTTTTTTCCAGATGTTTCGATACATGTTGATAGGTGTACAAATTCAATCAACCTGGATTGTCTCGGACGGACGTTGTATATTAGTCGTCGACTTGATTTTCACATTTTTGGTCATAATTTTTTGTAAGGAAATCTTATTCATTTACACTTTGGACATAATCGTAAAAAGGATATTCGTTTCGTTTCAATAATGATTGCATGTTGGATTCTTTTTCTAATGGGAACCTTTGTTGTCTTTCTTCGGGGGATAAAAGCGAATGATCAACCAATTTGCATGCCATGTAAATTTTCTCATTGGTAAGTGAATGTTTGTGTTGATTTTGTCAATGTAACTTACTAATCATATGTTAAGCAAGATGACAAGACCATCAAGTGATTCAGGGACTTTCTATTTTGGACCTTTGATTGGAATGTCTTCTTGCGAAGAAATACAGCTTGGTATCGATAGTAATCTCTTCTCTCGAAAAGAATGTCATGCGATTTCAAAGATCACCAACACGTTTGCGGATAGGTGTATGTGTCGAGATGCCGAAACGGGCGGGGATTGTGAAAGTCGGGATGTATGGAAAAGACAAGGGTGTAATATATGTGGGAATAAAGGGGGGAATTCTGCTATTGGTGACGAAAGTCGTGGTATCGATGACCCATCATCGATTTGGAATGGAGTCACTTGCGAAGAACTCGCCATGCAAGAATCATTATTTGATTTCTCGGATATTCAATGCGAAGCTGCAAAAGCAGCCGCACAGACGTTTTGCTCCTGCCAAGACACGAATGATAATGCGAACGACAACTGTATATCCCTACAAGATGCGTGCAATCCAGAAGAAGATACTTGCTGTAAAGGGTCTTGTAAATATGTATCAACATTACAAAGCTATGTTTGCTCAGAAAAGACAAACGACAAGCCACAACACAAGCGCACTGATCCTCCAGCAGATTATAGCTCTCACATAGCGGTTGTGTCAAGACCAAAGTCCCGTCCTACCAAGTCACCCAAGCATCGAAAAACACAGAAACCTCATAAGAGGACAAAAGTTCCAGTGACACTTGTTCCAAGTGCAAAGGAAGAGACATCACCAGTCGAATTTCAATTTTATTTTTTAAGTCAATCTCCTTCCATGACACCTAACGTTGTTACATACAAACCCAGTCACCCGTCAACTCTGCTCACAGATGCACCTTATGATTTGCCTTCGACATTAGCTCCCTTGACACAAAGTCCCGTCAGAAACAAGCCTTCCTCGCAAGCTCCAAGTCAAGCAGCAATAGAATCATTAATAACACACACGCCTTCCAAACCTATGTCTATCCAAGCAAACACAGATACTAAGTTACCAAATGACATGGAAATCACAACATCTCCTTCGGAAAAAACTAAATCACCTTCGATGCCATATGTGGGACCATCTTCCTCACCGTTGCCAACAACATTACCTGAAGGGAGAACGGTAACCAGTTTGGTCGGTTCTGATTGCTCATACATAAACATTCATAACGTCTTCATCATCACACCCATTATATGCCTTTTCCTATGAGAAGTATTCGGAAGTGATTATCGAGGTTTCCAAAAAGCTTGATCTAGGATTATTTCAGGAACAAAAATTTTGGTGGGCAAACATTTATATGTATACCAAACACAAACATTGTTTTGCAACCGAAACTATACTAGGGAGCAATTATTTAAGCATAATTCCTAAACAGGATAATATCTATCCTTGTTACCTCTTCACCTCTGGATTACTGAATGCTAATTTCTTTGAAAATTAAAACATAACTGAAACGCGTAAAGTAAGTTGCGTGGTTTGAATACCTTATGAACATGCTATTGCTTTACGATTTCACATAGGGATATATGCGAGCAATCTCAAGATTCGGAAAACTGACATGACATCCCTCATCATTTGCGCCGAACCTTCGAATGTAATTTCCAATACCTAAGCATGCATCTGCATGCTATGAGGCTGACATAGCTTCTATAATCTTGCACTAGATGGCATCCAAGATTGTATCTCAGCTAAAATCTACTGGCGCTATCACTTTATTGCAATTTTTTGAGAAATGAGAGCTGTAATTCCTCGTTTCCGGATATCCTACGTGAATAAGTCAGGGAATACGGATTCGGTTTCCCTTCCATCAACACATGCACATTATTGTTCACTCTTTGTTTCGACAGTTCTGAAGTATTGGGTATAGGAGTAACTCCAAGAATAGAATAATAAAAACGATACTCATAAAAAAGCTAAGCAGTCAGGACTTCATTTGATCCGGTTACATGCGAAATACTCTATTTTCAAAAAGAGCTGCAGCAATCATTTTACAAAAATGCTAGAAAAATGTAGTCTGATCTTTCATTTTATATGCGTTTGGGCACCACTCATTGGTTAATTATGGCATTATCGAGAATTCAATGAGGATAAGTGTGATCACAGTTTTCAAGCTTACAGGCAATATGTATGAATACAAAATGTACAAAAGCAAAAAGTATGAATGTTAAAATTAGAGTGAGAAACTTGAACTCCAGCCTCTGCAAAAAATATTCTACAAAATATCCATCAGCAAATGATATGCAGTGTTCAAAGGTACTCAGGACTTCCTTTCAGCTAGTACAAGTAAATATAGGAAATAAGGAAATGCTGTCCATTTAGACATCTATTCAGGGAGAGTTAAGTTTCAAATATCCATTTCACTCTCCTAAGAAATTTGCGAGATGATATGCATTATTTGTGGGGCTTAGTGATGATTCAAATTTACTTATAGATATAAATATGTGCAAGACCTTCCAAGACCAGTAACATAAGGTTTCAGGATGACTACAAAACAAATCATTTTAATCATGTTTCACTTCACCAAACTACAAGATTTGAGCGCAAAATTCAATTATAGAAATAAATTAACTAGATCCTTGAACCTGACGTGTATCGATCTGTACACTGCTATGCTATCGCTTGCAGAAGGCTTGATTGAACTAAAATATCATTAGCATTTACCCTAGGAGTCATCCATGCATTTAAACAAGGATTATATTATTGCGAGAGTTGTGCGACCAGCATTGACTGTAGCAAATATTGATATTTTGAAATGCTCAATTAAGACCATTTCTCTCCCACAAGCTTTTGTAGATGTAACAAAGTCATTTCTATTCTACCTTTGGACAACTAGCAAAACGTTGCCATTAGTGTAGGTAAACCAAAGAAGTCAACTAACCAGTGGTAGCCCTTTTGCGACAAAATAGCTAGAAGAGGGAGTTGTTGTCTTTTAATTTAAGAAATGCTATTGAAAAGAAGTGCAAGCCTGAAAAGAAAGCAACCCCGACATAGGGAAACGTCAAATCTCTCCTTTCTACTGTTGTTAATCTATCATTAGCAGTAACGAAATGAAAAGGACTTTGCTTCCCAAGCAGCTGTTTTGCGTGTAACCAATTAAAGATGGAGAGCATTGCATCTCACCTGAGAATTGGTTACCAACCGAAATACCAATAATGACGAACCTTTTTTTATACCCTTTATAACCTTAACTGAGACATACATCATAAATTTCACAAAACAAAATGGTGACAGTAAAAAAACCAGCCATGGTATAATTGGGGTAAGTTCAGTACTAGTAAATTGGCTTTGTAACCTTTGCAAGCCCTGAAAATTGTACCTACAATCTTCTTTTGAATATTCACGTGGATAATCGTTCCTAGCCATTGAGCACATTTCACAGCATTCATGGGCTGAAACGTTTTTACAGAATTAGGTGAAATACGTGATTTCAATCATATTGTTGTCTCCCGGGATTCCTATGAAAGTCGGAGGCTTTATCAGGCAAGTTGCTCAACCTCTACATCATATGGTTAAATACTATGACCCCAAAGCCAGAATAGAGCGACTCATTTTATCTTTGTAGAGGATGCATTGAAACCTGCAATGCATAAAAGACTATGTTGAAAGCCTATTCAATAACATTTTTCGCATGAAGTAGAGGTGACGCCTTTATCTCTTTATTGTCATTCTTTGTTTTCGACTGGCTTGACCCGTCGAAAATTTTTCATATGAATCGTTACTCTGAAGATGACCAGCATGATAAATTCTCAGAGCGTAGTAACCACGCAGTTTTAATGGGAAATTGCATGATCTTCAAAGATCTAGCAAAAGGGAAAACTGAAACGGAAAACGATTACGTTACTTCACTACATTTTCATGCAAATCAAACGATATGCACTTTTTTTTAACTAAATATAAAGTATAGGCTCCTAAATGAGTAAGATAGAGAAAGATTGTAGGAGTGCTTGCTTCATCCAGGACAGGCTTGAATTGAAAATACCACTCCAAATGAAAAGAAATAAAAATGAATGTGGGTCACTTTGCTTCAAATGTCCCGTATGCGTACTGGCAAGGAATTTCAACAGAAATGGTATGACCTTGGTACGATTGACTCCATCGAATTTTGCATCGCTAGCAATCATGTTGCAAGTTCCTGATTACGTAAAATCCTTCATCATAATTTTCTTCAGCATTGTCGTATTCCTTCTGGAGTACTAATATTGAAGTTATCGCATCGAATAAATCCAAGAGCATCTGAAATCTAATTTAGAATACTAATTTACATCATATGGCATACGAAATAAGAATTGTTTGCGCTAATCATGGCTCCATTGAAATCAAGAAACTGCTAAGACAATGCATTGTGGGTATAAGACAACTTTTTGCCTTTGTAAACATAGCTAAGGAGTCTTTGCAGCTGTTGCAGATGTAGCGACATTGCTAAATCAAACTGTGCTGAAACAAAGAATAAAAAAATCTAAAGTATTCTTTCCAGGACTGTGAAACTTTGTTCGTTGATCAGGTGTCCAGAAGTGCCATGAATGGTCTTGATCATCCATCGTTGGTTCTTTATCTTCGCGAAAACGAGCACTGACACTAACTTGCAGTGGTATGGCGTAGTAGTGGTGAAAGGATAGCAAAGAGATTTGGCAAGCCAAATCCTCATCATACTCTCAATGGGTATCCCTGCCAATACTGTACAATTTTGTTTGAGCTACTTTCTTGTAAACTCTAGATCAAAAATTCTATTGTCGGCGTATCTGATTGCTCTCCCTCGCATTCTCAACCTTATTTGCAATCCAATTCACTGCCACTTCATAAGATATAGTTTGCTCTTATCAATTGTAGCAATCCTGCTTCTCTCTACTAGTTGCGATGCAAATACGTCTGAGGCATTTAGATAAGAACAAATATTTGTTTCATGCTGTTTTTGACAAAAAGAGTGTTGAAAATTTCTTTTCCTTTGTCGATGATAAAATCATTTTTATCTATATTTAATGTACAAGAATTTACAGCACTTGTGAATCTCTTATAAAATAAGATTAACTCAGTTGTCACCTATTAGCTGCAGCTATGGTGCTAGCATTAGCATGCAAGATAAGGATATATCCTTTTAAAACAATTTTTGCATATTGATTAGGCATTCTATTTTCTCAAATTGGCGACAAAATTGTTGTATTTTCAAGACGCTTCTCTTTTTTTAAAATAAAATCTGTAATTTTATATCTTCTCACGCGTTCATTTCCATTCCTTCTTATTTGAGATTGAGTAAGAATATTAATTCTATCAGTCTATACCTAAGTTTCTATTTCAACCAAGAAATATTTTCTTTGATTATAGTTCAGTTTATCTTGGTGAGAATTGAGTGTAATATATTGAAATCCCATTTGGTTCAAGATATATTTTTTACATTTTTAGATCTTGCAGTATGTCTAATGTTCTCCAAGTTCTTTGGAAGCTTTAAGAATGGCACAAAGTATGCATAATACTCCTCAAAGCAAACGGATTGATTTTCAAGTATATTTGGTATCCTCCCTTATTCCTTTCCGTGACATCAACTCTACTTGGATTCAAGTGTATTCTATCATTGCATGATATTTGAATGCATCATCATTCTTCGTATGACTTAGATGCTGCTGTATATGAATCGTAAGTCAAAAATGTTGCCTCTCAACTGAAAGCGAATTACGATCCGTAAATTTAAAGAGATAAATCTTTTTAAATTTGTTAAAAGATTTTAAATAGATTCTGATTAGTGAGATATAATAATTAGATTATTTGAGGAATTATTTTGAAGTAAAGGTAATAGAGTCAGATGAAGACGAATAGTTAAATTACTCAAACAAATTACACAACGTTTTTAGGCTTTATGACTTGCAACATCACGAGTGATAATATGTCAAGAAAATTTTAGCAAGAAACAGTGTTCGACTTGTCCGATAAAAAAAATATGGAGTGGCTAGGAAGCAAAAAGGAAAAAAACGCCCGTCTAAAAGCCGCACAAAAGACACACGTTTTTGTCAAATGAAAATGGTTCAAAGAAAAGATTTAACGATAATTCAGGCTAAAGTTTTCCGATTTACTCCGTTCACATTAAGAAACATTTAAGCAATTTAGTCATCGTACCCAATGAAAGTTCATGTGATGGATTGGTTGTCACCAAGAAAAAAATTTCATGTGTCACGACTGGTCAGTATTAATTTCTTTCGACAAAAACAAAAATTTTGGTAGAAAGTTCCCAGGTTTAAACACTAAATCTGTCACAGAATTCAGTTTTCGAAATTTTAACATATGAATTGTCTTTATATCTTACTCCTTCAATTCTTTCCTTACTTCATTCATGGACAAGTTAATCCAGGCGCTGGTTCGTTCACGTGTCAACCTTGTGGAAGGAGCAATTGGTAAGAGCTCATAAGATATACTGTACAAAATCCGAGCAAGCGAACTAACAATAAAAAAGCTATCTGTCAGATGAAGATAAAAAAATAAACGTACCAAAGTTAGGAAGCTTAACCTGTGGTGAGATACAAGAGGGTGCAGACCTTCGTCTTTTCTTCCCTGATGAGTGTGGTTCGATTCAAATCATTACTCTAGCGACTTCAGATCCATGCAAATGTAAACTTTACAACGGAGAGCCCTGTCCTGATCCTGGATTTACAAATACACAAGAGTGCAATCTTTGTGGTGGCGATAAGCGGATCGGTGATCCTCATATGATTATTAAGTCTGGGATTCTTTCTGGCGTTGAGTGCATTGCAGCATATGACGACAATGAATTTGGAGCCTTTGCCTCCGTTTGTCCAGCAGCAAGAGCTTCAATACAAAAATGGTGTTCATGCATTGATAGAGGGGAGGTGATTAAACAATGTATTCCGCAGGAAGATAAAGCATTTCCCTGTGACCCAAACGACCCGAGTGATGTTTGCTGTGAAGGCGAGTGCCGCTTTCGTTCAAGTCATCAAACAAATGTCTGTACCAACAAACCAGCGCAACCATCCCCACCAAATTTTTCTCCTCCGTCAAGGAGCCCGATCAGATACGCTCCCAATAAGGCACCAGAAGGGCCACTTAAGCCATCACGTAGTCCTATGGCATCAAGTATTGAGAAATTTTTCAAGACTCCACCTGGTGTTGATGAATGCTCCCCTTTAGAGGAATGCCCGAATAAATCTCAAAGGTGTCGCTTCATCGGTAGTATAATTGCAAGCTACAAGTGTATTAATGCTAGCTTACTGACCGAAAAGTCTTCTTTATCCATCGGGAACGGAGGAGGAGCAGGGGCAAAAGCGAAGAAGGAAAATAACGATTAAATTATGTGTCACGAAAAAAGTGATTTCAATTCTGTGCTGTGGTCATCATCAAATTACCTTTAAGACCACATCACCAAGTAGCCTAATTTCCTAAGAAATTCCTAATTTTCTTATAATCATTGACACCTAAAATTGAGGCACATAATTTGTTTTGCCTTACTGACTAAGAATACATTTTTTATTCACGATGAATCGGTGTGAAGCGTATATAATGTCAAAATTGTGATATACTGTACAATATTTGAAAGAAAAACTTGTTTTCAATTGCAGTCAGAAGTTGAAGCTCTGAATGATTGAGATCAGAGCAATTTCATTAATTATTTTGCTTTGAATGTCATTATGTGTATTTTCCAAGATCAAGGAAGGAGATTCATCCAAAAATTGAAGTATGCATTTATTTGAAACTCTATGTGTGACTTACCTTTGAGTTAAGTTCATTAAGATAATGCCTAACACTATAGGTTGTAAGCAATACAGTCTAGCAATACTGCAATACTGGAGACATACAAGCTATTGTTAGCACATAGCAAATAATACTAGAAACAATATTCTTATATTTACTCATCTAAATCTAGAATAAGTTACCTAGCTAACCATTCTTTCTATACCTTCCACAAATTCAATAATGACATAGTCTTATATGAATTTAGTGATGCTTAATATTGCTTATAAATGAAGATCATCTAACATCTTTTCAGGACTGGTATATCAATTGGGTAGGAAGAAATACAGATTCCTCAGTAACATAGCGGAATTCGCCAAGGTTCACAATTCATGAATCTATGTCGTGAATCTAAGATCATATTAGCTCAGAGACTAAGACTTAAATCTATCACGTACTTTAAAGAGACAAAATAGTTGTTGGAAAGTCCACAAGAGATCTAACGTAAAAGTAACTTAATTAGATCATAATTTAAAATTTGTATAAACTCTTAGAGCAGCTTAGAGCAATTCAAACAGAAAGACATGTCTCTAAGAATGCGATTGATGTGGTCAACCTTCTCAAAGGAGCTCAAACGTGTTTACGCCTATGATGGTATGAATCTTGTATACTCATTGAATGCCTGAAGTTTCGAAAATGCAATAGAATGCTTAAAAATGTTGAGATATCATAACTTGCTGATGATTGTTCATATAATGCCTAAGACTAGCACTATATGGTCCTGGAATAAAATTAAGATAATACTATATTTCACGTGGAGATGGAAACATAGAGAGAGAAAATTTAGAATTTGTATTTTACCACATACCTTACACTAACCCTTCTATGGTGAAATTGGAAACGTTATTACGGCATTCAACCTTCTTGAACAATATTGTTTGCTTCATGAGTTGTACTATTGAAAACGACAATCTACGGATTAGTTCAAAGTGTTAGAGAATTTTATAATAAATTTCTCTCTACGCTCAAGTCTATGGTTTTACCGACAGACCCATGCTTATTGTCGAAAAGGACTAATTGCAATAAAGTTTTAATTGGAATCAACGTTGTTGATGATTGCCTCATTGTTGGAAAGGATGAAAAAGTTCAACGAGTTGTTCAGGATGTGAAAACAAAAGGCTACAATTTGAAGATCAAAAGCAGTCTCAAGGACTAATTAAGTTGTCGTGTTATTGAAGATCCCAACCAGAAGTCAATTTTGATTCTACAGCCGCCACGTTTAAAAGCAAAACGAAATCATAGATGAGCATTCATGTTGTTTGCCAAAAATGCTATTTAGTTTATTTCAAGCGCTTTTGACCATGTGGTGAGTCAACAAAACGTCATACAATAAAAAATAAACCAATTTATTGCACTTTGCTCGAACATTAGACAAACATGATTGATTAAATAATACCAGATCTCTGGAACCTCTAAATTCCTCACTTTGCATTACCTCCTTCCTCGAAACCCAAGCAATTGAAGAAGGATGGGAAGATTGCATTGAGAATGGCTTCTCTATCCTTCTTAGAGACAGCCAATCAAATAAATAAACTCTTTTACACATAACATCCATGATTTGAAGCTTTGAGTGTTTCCATCAAACAACCAAAATTACATTGAAGAGGACATAATTTGAGAGTGCATAGGTTGAATTAAGTTGGAGTTTGAATTGCAATTTATCTAATTGAAAAGGCTTCTAGTACAAGTCCCATATTTCACTATCCTTAGAAAGACCTTATTTGTTTTGCTTTAATTCTCGGGGCAAAGTATCTCCAAATGGCATTCACATTTTTTGTTTGTTTGGTGGTGCTATCTTGAGTTTCTCATTATGTCATTAACATTGTCAGTGTAATAATGACTACATTTTCTGATGGTATATTCATGGACCAGCATGGGTAGTAGTAGTCTTTGCGCTAGTGACATACGTTGTTGGTTGGAACTTCATAATCTTGGGGTTAGTTAGGGGTAGGTCCTCAATGCGAGAAGGACAAGCTTTCCAAGAGCGAGCCGATTCTGAAGTCACATTTGAAGAGACCACTATGGAGGTGGAGGTGGATACAATACTGCTCTAAGCTGCTCAAAGAGCTTATACAAATTGTAAATTATGATCTAAAAGGTTACTTTTTTCCTAGATCTCTTGAGAATCAATGGCAACGTGTTTCCTTGACCATGTAGTCTCTTTATCTTACGTGTTAAATTCAAGACTTAACATTTAGGCTTTGTGATCTTAGATTCACGATTTAGTTTCATCAATCATGAATCTTGATAGATTCCTGTTTGTTACTTAGGAATCTGTAATAGTTATTCCTACCGAATTGATATGACGGTCCTGAAAAGTTACTAAATGATCTTCTTAATTTATAAGCAATTTTAAGCATCACAAAATTCATATAAGACTATGTCTTAATTGAATTTGTGGAAGGTATAGAAAGAATGGTTACCTATGTGACCTATTCTGGTTTTAGATTAGTAAATAAAAAGAATATTAATTCTACTATTATTAATTTAGTAATTTATTATAGTACTATTAGAGTGTATTGCTTACAACCTATAGAGTTAGGTATTATCTTAATGAACTTAACTCAAGGTATGTGAGCAACAGTATTCCAAATGACAGAACTTAGATGTCTCTGATGTGGAGTTTAAATTTACGGCAGCTCATGAAAATGCTAAATTGATAAGCGATACTTGAATTTGTGGTAGTTGCGAGTGTGGACATTACTGTATTTCAATGAAAGGATTGAACGGTAGAATGCTAAGGTAATTCATGAAGACATCACTGTTGGTAAAGGAAAAGTAATATTGTAGCACAGTTTGGAAGTCTAAAGGGCAGAGTAAAGCGAGCTGATAGGTATATTTTGGACGTTAACTTAATGGAAGTCAGATATTTAGCAGAACTCTGGGTCAGCCATTTTAGTGAAATAAAGGCTAACTCATTGGGAACTAATAAAAGCAACAAAATAGTGTAATTTTGCTGTTTTACAATTACTTTTCCAGTTCTCTGATACAGGTTTTACCCACTACAAATGGTTTTGTGACAGAGATCAAGATATCTGTAATTCATTTTCCGCTAGTCAGCAAAGTGATTGAAAGAAGTGTTTTGATACCACTAGTTTGCACAAGATTGTTGGCGAATTGAAATTGTGGGGACAGTTTGAAGTCTACAATGGTTGTGCCATTGATATGGCTAGATAAAAGAATGTAAATTAAGCATGGACTGGCGGTAGTCACATCTCAGGTAAATTGTCATGATTTCAATTCAAGAGAAGTGCTTTAGAGGTGCATCGCTTTGGGCACTTGTTGCTGACAAAGAATTGGATTGTTGTTGGCGTTTCTTTTTATAATCAAAATCTTATCTCTCAGTGAAGATCATCGAATTACCTACTGATTTAAAAATAGATAGGGGAAATATTAAGATTGTTCCTTGTGATGATGCTGTTGAGAATAAAGCTTTTATGATGAAGGTAGTCAAGGGGATTGGATTGCTTAGTTGAGAGGAATTTCCAATCTTTCCACAGTAGAATCATGGAAATCTTAAAAGGATAAGAAATCAAAGATGAAGGTAGGAATAGAGTCTAGATTGAATTTGTCATGACCACAACTTAGGCATCAAGCATAACATTGAAAAATCTGTAACTACTTGTCCTCACGAAATATTTTTAGCGAAATTCGTGGCTTGAGGTGTTTGGAGAGATAGGCGTTATTACGAAATGGAAGAATTGGGAATACATTTTGTAAGTTTGTGGAAAATCTTTTCGATCATTCAAGCCATGTATTTTGGGAGTTTATTTTAGAGGTGCAAAGTCTTGCTCCTTGATATATGGTTTCGATTCGGTCGGTTTAAGTCATCGATGTCTGACTGCCGTAACAATCGTCAATGTATGTTTCAACCACACCCGTAGTTGTGCGACACGGATCTCAAATAAGGAAACCGTTGACATAAAGTCATCATCCAAATGTCCGGGTGTCTTTAGGGCTGCGTTGCATCCAAGTGTCCGTTGTTAGGGGACCGAATGAAAACTTTAGGAGCGAGCTCTACAGGATTGGTCAGTATTGATTCACTGTTACACTCAGCCCATTTTGAAGCGGACTCCACCAAGGTGAATGGGAAACCCATACCAATCCTTTGCGCGAATATATAGCAACAAGTCAAAATAAGGTTGTGGCAGCCATGGTGAAAATTCGAAAGGACGATATACTTCTTGGACGCGGGCCCTTTTGCTACAGGAATCCAGGCAATGTCGCTTTTCGAAATCTAATACAGAAGTATGTTGAAGGCTACGAAAGGAAGAGTCCTCGTTCCGTCAAGCAGAAAATTGTAGAAGAGCTCATCCTGAAAGCCCAAAATCAAGGAAGAAGATTTTTAGTTCGGTCGATGAATAGTGACACATGGTTTGAGGCTCATTCTTATTTGGTTCATACCAAAGTAAGTCACGCTCTTCGAGATGCTCGAAATTTGTCCATCTCTGCGCAAAGGTCAAGAGGTACAAAGATCCAGAAGAACAAGGAATTGTCATCCAAGTTTTGTCAAGATTTACATCAGGAACAAGCATCCATCGAAGGAGAAATCAATACTTCAATCCAGAATAGCAGCAAGATAATCTCGTTGAATAGTCAAGGCTCTTCTTCATTTCCTGCCCAAGCCCAAGCTCACATTTTGAATTTTTGTAGTTTTAAAACAGCATGGTCCAACATTTCGGAAAATCCTAATCATCAAAGTCCAAGTTGTTCAAATGTCCACAATCCTATGTGTAACGTACACTTTTTTACTCCAAGTCACAGGTAAGTTTTTGAAGTGCACTCGTAGTATCATTTGCCATTACAACATCGTAACTCATGCATTTCTTCAATCTCTCTGGCTTAGAGATATCATTCCCAATAGCATTTCAGCGTTGCGTGAGAATGTCAACCCGATGGAGATTCAAACAGCTGCATACAGCGTATCCGCATGTGTTACTGCATCACCGAAGTTCTCCTATCTTCATCGTCCACACACCAATGCTCATGGACCACCATTTGAGAGTATGAAGAATCAGCTAGATATTGTCATCAGCCCTGATGCTAGCATCTCAAATGCATGCAATACTGAATCATGTCAGGAGTACACGCAGGTAGCGACAACTATTTGGTGCCAAGGACCAACTCAATTATGATGATATATGAATGCCCCAAAATCTGAAGTTTTTCTCTTTATGTTTTTCTATGTGTCTGCCAATGAGGATTCAAATTCTGTAACTACAACAGTTTGATATTCTTTCACACTCTTTTCTGTTGAATTATGTTAATGACTAGAAAGCTAAAATATGCGTTACCTGTTGCATCAAATTTATGTCTGATAACCTAAGTGTAAGGCAGCCAGTTGCTGAATAAGGAATCAAAGGTCCGTCCCGATTTCAAGGAAATGAAAAATCACGGAATCATTTGGCAGCCTGTAACAATGCCATGTACGTACACAAGAGCTATTTCTATATCCAATTACAAAAATGCTATGAAGGACAAATAAAGGCTTTACATGTTCTTACTTATTTGATACTTGTGTGGCGCAACAGGGAATGTATGTAAATGTTAATAATGTGTTCAGCATTCTAGATCCATTGCAGAATCAAAGTTGATCAGAGCCACTTCTGACGGGCCAAGCAATATACCAGGGCATCACGGTAGTGGGTTTAGCAATGAGAATGAAAGCGAGTAGTTATCAAAGAATGCTACTGAATTTAGTTAACTTGTTTGTTGCTATTTTTATGTCTCCTGCCTTGTCAAAGTCGATACGTGGCTACTAGTCAAAGCAGTACCAGTATTGTTGTAGGAAAGAAATTTTCCGATTCACGACTGATTTGGATATCTCTAGAAATGTGAGGATATCAATCAAGATTAGACTAGTTTATCTACTTTTAAGTTTATTAATTCTTTCTACATCAAAACTATTTTGTTAATTGTAACTAGAGTGTTTTAGCATACTTCAAAGTAGTCTCGAGAATACCTAGTTACTGGTTTGAAGCTGCTTAAAAAAATGGATAACGAACTCGCCAGAATCAATTAAGGGAGCATCCCAACGTTCGGCGGAAGCTCAAGCAAGTATACCATGTGGTGGACCAAGTTCAAGGCGTGCGCAAACATAAATGGTTTTTCAGAGGCAATCAGAGAAAAACCCAATCCGGATATGCCAACAAGCTGGTTTGATGAAATTGATCTTTCAACCAAAACTGGTAAGAAACAATTTCAAGCTAAAAAATGAACAATCTGGCAATGGCAAGCTTCACAATGGCGTTCACAAGAGAAGGCATTATGCAATTGGTTAGTAAGGCGAAAACCAAAGAATGGCCTGAAGGAAGGGCTTACCTTGTGGCCCAGAAAATTCAAGCCGAATGACATCATTTCAAAGGTTGAAATGAGGCAGAAGCTAAACCAAGTTAGCATGAAAAAAGGAAGTGATCCAGCTATACTTTTTGAGACTCTTGCAGCTATAGAAGATCAGTATGATGGAATTGGTGACATCAAAGAATTGGACCTCATTGCAGTTGTGTTAGATGTTGCAACTCAGGAATATCAAGCTGTTTTGACAGCGGAACAAAGCACTAAAGGCAATCAACTTACTCTTCATGATCTGGAAGTGGTTATGACTTAACATTATTGTCAGATAAACCGTGGAAAATTGACAAGAAAAGAGGAAGAAGGAGAAGTGTTACTTACCGCTGTAAATGGCGCATGTTATATTTGCGGAAAGAGAGGTCACATGGCAAATAAATGCTCTAATCGCAATAGTGACAGTGCTAGCAAGAAACGTACCTCAAAAAAGTGTTTAAACTGTAATAAGAAAGGGCATTTAGCCAAAGATTGCTGGTTCAAGGAATCAAACAAGGATAAAAGACCTCCAGGATTTGTGGCTAAATCAAGCAAAGAGGATAGTGGTGAGAAGGCTGCAGCAGGGATTGACAACATTAAAAATTTAGAAGAGTACTTACTTGGAACTCTTGACAGCAGTGATATGATCAACGATCAAGAATTGTGGATAGCAGACTCTGCAGCGACAGTTCACATGACACCATATCGAAATGGACTGGTAAATATTAAAAAGGTCAAAGATAAAGGAACCATAACAATTGGAAATGGAACCAAAGAGCAAATAACAGAGACAGCTGATGTGATTGGAACAATCTCTGTAAAGAATGAAGTAAAAAGGGTGAGAATTCAGGAAGTAACAATCCTCAAAAATGGCCGATTCAACATATTTAGCCTCAGTCAGATGCTAGAAAAGGGATGGAAACTTACCGGTAGTGATGAATACATAGCAATCAGCAAGAGAGACCTTGAAATAAGGTTTGATCAAAGGATCCCAACTAAAAATGGTGTATTATATGGCGTTCGAATCGTGAGGGATGATGAATTTTGCAGCGGAATTCAAGATACCGGACCTGTTAAATTGACCCTAAGTGAGGCTCATGGAAAGTTAGGCCACATGTCTTTTCAGAAGACAAAACAAATTGCAAAGCAGTTAGGATGGACACTTACCGGATCGTACGAGTTGTGCAAAGCATGTGCAGAGGGGAAAGCCCGACAAAAGAACATCATTGTCAAGACATCAAAAAGGTCTGATTCCATGCAAAATGGACGAATTCACCTTGATATAAGCTCTGTAAAAAACCACGACTACGAAGATCCTACGTCGAAACCATACTGGAGAATAATTGTTGATGAACGGACAAAAATAAAATTTTCGGATTTTTTTGCATCTAAAAATGGGATGGTAGAACCTACGTGTCAGCTGGTACAGAATTTGAAAAATTCAGGAAAAGACTTAAGGATTATCCGATGCGATGATGGCGGAGAAAATAAGGCCCTAGAGAATCGCATGAACAGTTCTGATTGGAAAATGGGTATAAAATTTGAGTACACTGGACGTGATACTCCGCAACGTAACAGTTTGGCCGAAGTGGCATTTTATACTATAGCTAGTTGTGGAAGGGCTATGCTGAATGCCGCGAACGTTCCGAGAGAATTCAGATTTATGTTATGGAGGGAGGCGTTTAAGACGGCAACTCTTCTTGATGGTATGTCCATAATTAAAATAGACGACAAAATCAATACTCGATATGCCCATTGGGATGGTAAAGTTCCTAAATATTTAGAACATTTAAGGACCTGGGGAGAAGCTGGAACAGTTAAGTTGAGGACCAGAAGTCATACTAAACTTGATGATCATTGATACACATGTATGTTTGTAGGGTACTCTACAACCCATGTTGGAGATACTTATTATATGTGGGATTCTAGGTCAAGGAGGGTACGTATAACCAGGGACATTTGGTGGTTAGATAAAATGTTTTTTGATCGGAATGACAACGTACGTATCAACTATACTGAAGGAATCAGTAGAATTTCTGAAAATTTGGAGGATAAAGTGTCAGATCAGATGATGATCAGAACAACAACAGCGATAGTGATGAAAATGTGGAGGATTTGGTAAGTGCACCGTTTGATGATGCTGCTGAAGACAATACTGGAAAAGGTGATGAAGATATAGATAAGGGTGGAGAACAAGCGACAACCACCAGATATGGAAGATCAGTACGTCCGCCAGCAAGATACGATGAATTTGTTAAAATTGGAGTTGACAATGATGAAACCATGGATGAATATGCATTTATAATGTCAACGGAGTAACTTCATGTTATGAAATATAAGGAAGCAATGCAATCAAGGGATAAAAAGGAGTGGATTAAAGCCGTTCAGGAGGAGCATGATAGGATGGTTAAAAGTGGGGTTTGGACTGCTGTTGACAAAAATACACTCAAGACAACCGACAAAGTTTTAACTACAACCTGGGCGATGAAGAAAAAACCAAATGGAAGCTATAGAGCCAGGATTAATGCCCGTGGATTTGAACAGTTAGATGGATTGCACTATGACAGCTCTTCTACCTCATCTCCGGTAACTAATGACACAACAATTAGAGTAATGTTCACACTGGCAATGTTAGCAGGATGGAAAGGATATGTTATAGATGTTAAAGGAGCATTTTTAAATGGAAGATTTGGTAAAGGAGAGGAGTTATTTTTAAAGATCCCGCAAGGTTTTGAAGAATTCTACAAGGAATTGCAGGTATTGAAGTTGAACCGAACCATCTATGGCCTAAAACAAGCAGCACAAGCGTTTTGGACCGAGTTATTGAGAGCTTTAATGGCAACAGGATTTACAAGAAGTGACGGTGACCCATGTTGTTATTATAAAAATGTAAGTGGACAAAAAATTGTCTGTTTGTCGTGGGTCGATGATTGTATTTTCTTTGGCTCTATTTCAGATATAATTAGAGAAAAGAATTGGATGATGGAGTATTTTGAATGCAAGGATGTTGGATTTGTTAAGGAATACGTTGGATGCAAAGTTGAAATGAATGAAAAGGAAAAATTGGTGAAATTTACGCAACCTACTTTAATTAAGAGTTTAATCAATGAATTCGGTGCTGGTTTCAAACATGTAAGTACACCGGCTCCAGCAGGTCAATGTCTACAAGCTGGGAATGATGGAGATATAGTTCCAGAAAAAGAGAAAAAGAAATATCAGGCAGGTGTGTGAAAATTATTGTATCTAACACGATGGTGGAGACCTGAAATTGGGAATTTGGTTAGAGAATTATCAAAATTTACTACAAAACCACAAATTAGTCATCAATTAGCAATGGAGAGAGTGATGAATTTCTGTGTTAGCTACGAAGATATTGGGTGGACATTGAAACCGACTGGAATTTGGAATGAAAATGAGGAAGAAAATGAAGTCAATATAGTAGTTGTATCTGATTTGGATTATTCAAAAGACATCAAAACCAGAAGAAGTCTTACAGGATATATTGTATTTCTAAATGGAGCACCTGTAGCTGCCAAAAGTAAGATGCAGGAGGTGGTAACGCTTTCGGTGACTGAAGCTGAATTGGTGGCTGCAACGCACTGTTATCAGGAAATGCTGTATGTGAAAAAAGTACTTGAATCGATCAAAATTAGTGTTAAATTGCCGATGGTGTTGCAGATGGATAACAAGGGTGCTAAGGATTTAATCAACAATTGGAGCGTTGGAGGTCGGACTTGCCATATCGATGTTTGCTATCTTTTTCTTCGCGAAGCGAAGGAGAAGAACATGGTGAAGATTGAATGGATATCATCCAAGAGTAATCCTAGTGACTTGTTCACTAAGAACTTGAGCATTGATTTGTTCAAGAAACATTCTTTGGTATTTAGTGGGAATTTAGTTTGAAAAAGTGAAGCGAAAAATTTAAGGAGGGTGTCGAAGTCGATACGTGGCTACTAGTAGAAGCGGTACCAGTATTGTTGTAGGAAAGAAATTTTCCGATTAACGACTGATTTGGATATCTCTAGAAATGTGAGGATATCAATCGAGATTAGACTAGTTTATCTACTTTTAAGTTTATTAATTCTTTCTACGTCAAAACTATTTTGTTAATTGTAACTAGAGTGTTTTAGCATGCCTTAAGTATCGGGTGGAAAATAAGAATAATTCAAGAAGCAATATTGGAAAATACTTGTTGGTACAGTTGTTATAAAGTCGAAAAAAGGCTTTGATAAAAGATTTTGGTTACAAAGTACTTTTGCTATCCATTGATGTCAAGACCAGTATCGGAAAGATTGCATTTAATGTTGTGAAAGGATGTAAGACCAAAGATTATCATGATGGCAATGCGGCAATGGCTTGGGATAAACTTAAAAACAAGCACAAACCTATGTCAGCTCCATCCATGGTCAAGTTAGACAAGCAATTCAAGGACTCTATATTAAAGAAAGGTGAGGATCCTGAAGTTTGGTTCACGCATTTGGAAGATATATTTGTCATACTTGAAGATACTCGGAAAGGCAATTTATGATCCATGTGCTTAACAATCTCACGTCAGATTATGATTTACAAGTGGTTTTACTAGAGAGAAGAATTAGAGATGTTGAAAACCCCTTAACTGTTGGTGAAAGCAGAGAAGAGTTGAGTTTGCAGTTTGAAAGATTAAATAATAATTCAAACAAAGATAATGGAGACAATTCAGAAGGAATGCCGGTTTTATAGCGGTCAATTTATAGGCAAATGCAGAAATTGCGGAAAGCGATTGGGCATACGTCATTCCAATGCAATAATCGAGGAAACCAAAATGGCGGTAATAACGGTGGTAATACGACTGGAGGAATTTATTGATTGTATATTTGCAAGCGTACCTGTTTGTTGGCGTTCCAAGGCGCAAAGAGGCATCCAGCAGCAAAGCTGAATATGTTGCCATGTCTGAAGCCGTCAAGGAGATCAGCTTCATCTACTTCATCCCTTTTGATGTTGGAATTGAGGTAGAACTTCCAATTGGGGTGAAAACTGATAATGCTGGGGCTATGTTTATGACTCAAAATTCCTGAAGCCGGCATGTTGATACTAGGTATCACTTTGTTCGCGAGAATATGAAAGACGGAATCGTAAAAATTGAACTCATAAAATCCAGTGACAATGATTCTGATATTTTCAATTAGAACGTAAGTTAAGAAAGGCACGGATTGAAATTTCATGGGAGTATTGAAGACTTTAGGAGTGAATGAACGTTTTGGTCTAGTAAGAGTATTAGAGATATCCCTTACATTCATTAAAAACAATTAGTTTTTATATGTTTAGGTTATCCACTAGGGATATTTATAATTGATGAACTGTGTGAGTCAGCAAATGAGTGTGTCAGCAATTAGGTAAAGATAAAATTTAGTTATCATAAATATTAGTGCAACTTACGTTTGCTTTCAATCCTCTTCATCTTTCATTGTCTGAATAGAAGACTTGTTAACATACGGCTGTTAGAAAATCTTCTATTCAGTTGATCAAACAGATGAAAGTAAAGGTCAACAAACGTTGCACTTGAAAGTTGTGATTACTGATTTAAAAGTCTGGAACTATCTCTGACCACACAATCTCGAATAAATAATATTCCTAATGGATAACCTAAAACAAGGATCTGATTTATTTTCCTTGAAACCGATAGATTTTAGGACCAAAATTAACTTTTTATAGAACTCTCTTGCGCTTTGAACCAAGACATAGATAGTCTTATTAAGTTTCAAGCAATAATTAGTATCAATTCCCAAACCATCAGGAACATTCATATAAATTTCCTCTTGAAGTTCACCATGAAAGAATGCAGTTTCTACGTCGATGATTGATGCTTGAAGAAGCCAAATTAGTTTAGAAACCAGCATAATTCTAAACCTTACATTGTTGATCACAAGAGCAAAACTTTCATTGAAGTCAATGCCTGGAACTTAGCTGTATCCACAGGCAACAAGTCTTGCTCTAAAAATGCCGTTTCGCATGATCTTAAAAATCCATTTGTTTTTAATGGTTCTTCTCCCTTCTGGAATGTCTTCTTTCTGGATAATTTCCCAAACCTTCTTACTTTCCATATTTTTAAACTCTTTCTTAATTGCAATTCTCGAATTATCTCGGTCCTTGGGGTCAGCATGATTCCAAGCTTGATCAAAAGTGGTAGGTTCAACTTGAATGTTTCCACTAAACAGAGCAATGTTGGCTTGGTCAAGGATGATGTCCCTTCCTTGCTCAATATCTTTAACAATCTTCGATTCTTCAGGATTAAAGCTACTTTCTAGCTGCTTCAATTGCCGATATACTTTTCTTTTGATGTTCTGATCCTTATCTTAAATAACTTGAATCCCTTCAGGGTTGTTTGCTTCTTGGTTGAATGCTGCAATTAGTAATCATCCAATTCTTGTAACTCTTTCCCAACCAGACCACATCTCTGTAATGAATAATTCGTTTAGTGTTGAAATTAAACACTCGATATACATCATTAGCATGGTCTACTGAGTAGCCCACAAAAAAATACAAGCTGTCCCTCGATTCTTTAGCTTCCCTTGGACATTATCCTTGGTTGTTACCACGCCAATTTCTCCGAATATCCTAAATCTTGACGGTAGTTTAGGCTTGCTCCCAAACAATAACTGATAGGGGCACTTCTCCTTTGTTTTACTTGCCGTTATATTAGAAAGGAAAGTTATTGTTCTTGCACATTCAGCCCAAATACCAGACCTTCTGCCATTCTCAAATCCTGCATGATTTAACATGGCTCTAATCCTGCCATAGAATGTTTGAAACATCCGTTCCACCTTTCCGTTTTGCTGAGGAGTTCTTGGACCTGAGAACTCAAACTTAATGTTGTATCCTTTTGCACGACAAGCATTGTAAAATGCCTTATTTTCACCAGAATCGTCACAACGGATATATTTGATATTGATACCAGTAATCTTCAGATCCGTCAATAGAGTGAACATCTGGCACATTCTTCACACGTCTCAAATTCGCCACTTAATCTTAAACTGTGGATCTTAGCAGTCTTCTGCAATCTATCAGACCCACAATGTCCTAACTTCTTGTGAAAATCATTGATATTGATGCTCTTTCCAGGTCTAAAATTGCTGATTGTATTGTAAGCAACAGGGGACTCGTCAATGCACAATTTATTCGCGGAAACAGAGCCATTTGCAGTCCTTAGCATTCTGTCAAATGTTACAGAAACAGCTCCCTTTGACAGACAAATGGATATCCCTTTATTGCTGAGCGTGTATCCCTTTTTTAATGCCTTGTTAATACTAAACAAGTTAACCCACAATTCCGGAACATATTTAACTTCATTTAGGGTGAATTCGAATTCAGATCCATCAACTTGAATTATACGACATTTCAGACTTCCAACCTTACTTGCCGTCACACTTTTGCCGTTACCCACAATGACACTCTCGTTGATTTCTTCAATATTGACCAGACCCTTTGTTGAATTGCAGTAGTGCCCACAGGCTCCACTTGCAATATGCGGACTGCAAAGAATAAAAGGAAACATATTAGTGAGGTTTGAACCCACTAACCGCAGAATAGTTTACCTTAAGAATTACTTAAGGAAACTGAAATATGTTTACTTAAACAATTGGATTAGACAATAAGGTCCAACATCAAATATTCAACGCACTAACTAAACCTATAGGTTAGATAATTAAGCTAATAGTGCGGTTAAAACAGCCTATCAAAAAC